>CAMOHE010033754.1:0-18549 GCA_946598075.1 Artocarpus hirsutus | reverse complement strand
GATTGAAGCTTTTCTAGGCTTAGGAACTCTAAAATTTCAAAATGCAAGAAAATCTTGAAAAATAGAAAAACTTTGAGTTTTAAAATCTAACCTCGAATCAAAGCTTGAAAACGTTGTTTCTGTTGTTGAATCTTGTCCCCGAGCCTTCGATCTCCTAGCCCGAAGCTTGAAAACAAAATTTGTTTCAAAAATTTTTGAGAGATTGAGAGAGAGAACGAGAGAACCCGAGAGAGGAAGAGAAGAGAGAGAATGAGCGAGAGAAATTGAGAGGAAAGAGAGAGAAGGTGAAATAAATAGACGAGGAGAGAGAAAAGCAGTTGCATAAAACTGTGTGCAACCACACTCTATTTTCAAATCAAATTGTTTTATTAAAACTTAAATTAACAATCAAAAACAATTTAGAATAATTTAAAAATCATAAAAAGTAATTAACACAAGGTTTCCACAAAAGTAATCAAATTAAGTTTAAAACGCTTATCATGGCACACTAATTCACCATTTAATATTCTAATTACACTTAATTAACTTTGGGGTGTTACAGAAACATTAGAAGAAACCTTAGAAAAATATATGGAAACCATGAGGAATATGGACCTAGATAGGTTTGAAAATTCTTTGTGTCAATTAATGTCAAAGGTAGAACAAAATGAAACCGTTCTTGCCAAAGATACTTTAACATAAAGTTATCACTTAAAAGAACATGTTGAACTAATTAAACAACCTCTTGCATTTTTTAAAAAAAGATTCTTTAGGTGAGGAAGAAATAGTTGACCCAACCATTGAAAAAGAATATTTGGAACCCACCTATTTTGAAGAATAATTGTTAGGAGACAAATGCTAGGAAGAGACAAAAGACTTAGCTATAGAATAGAAACAATCATCACCTTTAATTGTAGATTTTCAACCTCAATTGCCATAAGAGTTCACCAAAGACCATTCTTACCAAAACCTATATGGCCACCACCTCCTCGACCATCTCTAGTATCGTTTTTATGGACTTATCAAGAACGTAAAATGAGTCCAATTTTTACAAGTTTAAATGTTTGATATTTTACTAATCTTGAGGGCATGTTCACACAAGACTCATATTATATGTAGTGTCCTTTGATACTTACTATAGGAGGAAGCCACTCTTTGACGAGTGTCCACCAAGAGCGGAGTTCGAAGAAAGATTTGCTAAATTCAAAATATCAAGTGATGGGAAAACACTTTCAAAGAAATATCTTTACCTTCCTTTATTTGTAATATATTTTTGTGTGTTGTTGTATGCTATTTTGATTTTCTTAAAAATTTAAAAAAACTAAAATTTATTCTAAAATTTAAATTGAAGACTATTGATTAAATTTGTTTAGAATAGCTAAGTTATGGACTTAAACTGTTTTCAATTTTCTCTCGAGACGCATTGTAATGAATTTAAGTTTGTAAATGCAATTTGTTTAGATTTTCAAATAAATTTTCAATAAATAATGTTTATTTTGATTTCGTATTTTAATTTTCCTTAAATATAAAAAATATTTGAAATTAAATTACTTAATAATTCATTTAAAATGGCTGAGATTAAGGAGGATATAGTCATTGTGATTGTAAGTATTCTATACATGCGGCCTCCTGAAATGCGTTTTGAAGAATTTGAAAAGTGATTTTAATTTTCAAACAAAAAATAAAGTCTTAGGAATTTGACTTTAAAAGACCCAGTTTGTAATATATTATTATGTGTTTAGTTAGTTTTTAGTTTGGTTTGTTAGGTTTCTATGGATCATCTTTGCAACTATGCTAATTCAGGTAATATCTTTATTGCTCTCACTATTCTTTTTATATATTGTGGGCAATGTACAACTTAGGTTAGGGGGAGAGGGTTGTGCTTCACTGTTGTGCAAAATTATGCCAAAATTTTTTAATTTTTGCTCTAGATTTTTGTTTTCATTTTTGTGTGTTTTTTTAAGTTTTTGTTAGTCATAAATTAAAAAAAAATCGAAAAAAGTGTGTTTTGTAAATTATTAGTTTCTCAGTAATTAATGTGTTTTTTTTTTTTGTTTTGATTTCTGAATTTCATATTAATATTATCATTTTTCTATTCTTTGAATTATTGAACTTTATGGACTCTCAAAAACTTTGGTTTTAATTGACATTTCTATATGTTTATTTTTTAAAGTGTTTGCAAGCCATTCTTTTCACACACGCATTATAATGCTTAATTGATGTGATAAGTCAAAGCTATAAATATTTGAGTATTGTTATTTTTATAAAAGTGAACAATTAAAGGTAGTAACACTTTCAAAACTAACCAATAAATTAAGTGATAAATAAACAATAATAAAAAGAAAGTGATAAAAAAAGAAGTGTAAATAAATAAAGTGTGTAATTATATAAATTAATGAATAAAGTTGGATAAGTTGGGCTTTGTAGCCTTTTTAACTCGAGTAAGTAAGTTCTAAGGGATGCTTCAATACTTAGAACCTTAAGCCAACTGGTCTGGGAGTTATTAACCTAAAGCTCATTAAATGGGTGATGGAAAAAGCTTAAAACACTATCCAAAATTGTAAAGGTTATTTAATTTTTGTAAATATATTTATATTTCCACTCTTTGATTGTTCTAATTAACAATTTGACGTGTTGCTGCCTATAGGAGTGATTTGACGTAAAATATCATAACAAATTTACTCCTAGTTTTTTATGAAACTTCATAATTATTTATTATCTCTTTTTGCACTAAGTCTGGCTTATTTACATTTTATTAAATAGTATATAAATTGTTCAAATAAAATTTTTCTTTTGTTAGTCTATCTAGTTAGGTTAGTCAAATTATAATTAAATGGTATGTATTGTGTAGATATTCTGTAAATCATTTCAAAATTTTATCACTTAGATTGCTAGGGATTATCAATAAGTTAGTTGGGGTATGATAAGATCGTAAAAGTGTACATTTTTCAAGATAAAGTCATTTAATTGTATTGTTATTTCTCGTTAAATCCTATAATTAATAGTATTTTTGTGTTAATTAGTATTTTTGTGTCTTAAGGAGCACATGTATTTAAAAATATATTTTTAGTGTGTTTTTATATTTAATAATACTTTTGGTAGTTTTAAAGTCGTTTTAATGTGTTAAATATTAGTTTAGTTCGTAAATAATTAAAACCATAAAAATAATGAGTGATTATTTTATTTTTAGCCTTAGTGTGTTTGATAGAATGATTTGAGTTTGTAAATATGTTCTATTATACTTGTAGTATTTTACAAAAATATTTTAAAGTCTTAAAAATCATATCTATATAAAACCAAAAGAGATTAGAATTTTTGAAGTTCGTAATTATTTTTGTGTGTTTTATAGTAAAATAAAGATTTTTAATAATTATTGTAAATATTTTGTTTTAGAATAATTAATTTTATTGTGTTTGAGAATTTTAGATTTAAAATTTGAAGGAAAAATGAAGCAAAACGATGCAAAAAGAGACAAAAACGATAACAAATGCAAATACTACTTGCATCAGTGCTGCACAACACAACATCAATCAAAAAAATGAAATAAAAAAATTCATTAATCAGCTTCGGCAAGATTCACATGAAATTTTGGGGGGCGGCTGATTGATTAAAAAAAAAGAAAAAAAATAATAAATAAAATATATTAAAAAAATCACTGAATAGTGGTTTTAAACTTCTATAAATAGCCCCTCATTTCCCCTGATTCACATGCCTCCTTAAGGCATTTTGGCCAATTTTCATCTGATGAGTTAGACATAATAGTCTCCCCTTAGCAAGGAGATGTTACTAGAACACTCCTCTAACCTCACCAAAAATAATAAAATAATACCTAAATTAGTATAAAGAGTTTTGCTAAGGTAGAGAGATGATCTTGTATGCATAGTACTCTGATATGGATTTTATCTCTTTATCTATGTTGTAATGCTTATATTTTTATGGAAAAAATTAGATTTCTAAGCTTTTAATAATTATTGTTATGTTGTTATGCTGCCCAATTCTTGTATAAATTTAGTCATACTTTCTTTATGTAATTTAATTGTGTTGCATAATTAATATAAAGAATACTAAAATGATGCTTGTTTATTCAATTGAGTTTCTACTGTATTATAGACATAGACTAGCACAGTAAATGCCTAGTGTTGCTTGATTTATTATCGACTGAGGATGGTATAGTGTATTCTTAAACCATTTAATAAATTGAGGTGCTACTGAAATTAATGAAATAATTTATTCCATTAAAATATATTAATTTTGATATGTTATTATCTTTCTTATCTTAAAATTACGATAATTATAATTGTAGTAATAGTGGTTATAATTTTTATAATTAGTGCACCTAATCATGAGTGAGAGATGATTATTTTGCTACTTTTTGTAGAAGATCCTTACTGTATTATGGCTTGCTATATTGTTGCTCTCAGTTGGCTTATAAAATTAGTAAAGGTGATTGTAATTAACAAGAAAAGATATAAAAAATCATAGCCTTTAGATAATTTATTATTTAGAGTTAAAATTTCACACCAGTTACTAAACATACAGGAGATTCTTAAAGCTTCACCGTTTTAATTTTATGTTTTAAATTTTAAATAAAAAATGACAAAATTATTTATTTTATTTTGAAAAATCGCTTGCCTTTTTGAATGTTTATTTTTATCATTCTCATGAGTTACAAATTTTTGCATCCCTATATTTCTATTCTACAAATGTCCACCGTTTAAGAAAAACAGTTTGGGCGATACGAACAACCACTTGATGAGCATGTCGTTGATGTTAACCTCCATAGCTTTCCTAAGTAAGCCCTTGAACATTTTTTTCACCAATCCCTGATAAGTGGCCGTAAAGTTCAAGAGACCAGATGGCATTACTTTGTAGCAATAAATAACTTGTTCGATAATGGAAGTTGTATTTTCTTTGTTATCGGGGTGCATAAGTACCAAGATATGACTTGAAAAAGCATCCGTAAAAGAAAGCAATTAGTGACCTGATGTTGCATCAACTCGTCGATGAATGTGATGTAATAGGACTTTTTATGGAGAAGGGCTTATTCATATCAGGAAACTATTCTTAATGGCAACAACATTTGCAAGCCATTCAAGGTACTAGACTTCTTGGATAAATATAAGCTCGAGTAGTTGGCTAGCCTCTTCGTTAGGCACTCGGTTGCAATCGAGTATGAATTTTCTCCCCTTCTAGTAGACAGAATTGTGATTTGGGTTAATATTTAGTTTATGAATTATGACATCTAAGTCAATTCCAGGCATGTTTATATGCAACCAAACAAAGAAATATTGATTAGTTTAAAACAAATCCACTAGTTTAGTTTGTAACTCTAGATCCAATAAGGATCCATCATTGAGACTCATAGAGGGTGTGCAAGATCAATTGGCACTTCATCAACTTCACGATGTATGGTTCCTTTCTCTTGATTTTTTATTCGCTTCATGATTCCTTCGCCACCTGTAATTGCTATATGACATTGTTCTAGAGTTTAAGGGTAGTGAGATAACAAACTTGAGTAGATTTTTTTATCACATTTAATTCCATAGATTCCTTGCTTGGAAAGGAATCGAATGACTTGGTGATAGGTGGAAGGCATAGCCTTGAGTGAGTGAATCCATGGTCGTTTAAGGATCATGTTATGAGTGGATGGGCAGTCTATAACCAAAAAGGTTGTTAGCCAATTCTTTCTTCCAATAGAGTTGGATTGTTCCAACTACAGTTGTCAACTTGCTATTGAACTTGACTAGGGTTGTTGTTGCCTTTTGAATATGCAACCTGTCAATGACCATCTCTTCTAAAACTAACATGAAAAAGATATTAGGTGAGCTTCTATTATCAACTAGGATGCGATCAACTTGACAATTAGTGACTAGAAGCGATATTAATAGTGTGTTGTCCTGTGTCTTGCATAAGTCAACGACTTCTTTATTATGAAAAGAAATAACATGATTAGAATTACCTAATTGACTTCGTGTAACCATGGCCTTTGCTCGTTTGACATGCTTTGGAGTTGACGAATGCTATCGCTAAAGAGGATGAAACCACCATTTATGGCTCCACCGGTCATCTTCGTAGGAAGAGGCAACGGGGTTCGGCTGTTGCCCTTTTTGTCTCGATTGTTATTAATCCCATAGGTCTTGCATCCTTTCTTGCTTAGCAACTTCTAGAGGTATCCTTTCTTTAGAAGCTCTACTATCTCATGGTGAAGTGCCGTGCAGTCAGTCATCGTATGTCCATGGTCTCGATCGAATTCATAATTTTACTTCATGTTTCGGCGATCAAGGTGAGATGTCATTTTATTAGGCCAACGGACATAATCTTTACCTTCAAGATGCATAACGAGCTCCTTGGCATCGATGTTGAGTTATTTCAGATGCAAAAGAAGCCTTCTCTTCAATCCGTGCTGCTACACTAGTCCCTTATTGGTTCCTCCTTATCTTTGGTCACTCTTGTAGCTTTCTAATGGTCTGTTGAGTCACCATAATTCAATCGACTAGTTGAGCTTTTCTATTTTGTTTATCTTCTTAATTTGTTCTAGATCAATAGGGCCTTGAGCATGTGCCAATGCCTCTATGATTTTTTTCGTTCACTTGTTGCATGCCTCCTTCAAGAAAGTCAACCTAGGGAGAAATCCTTTTTTGAGTGCAAACATGGTGATTGAATCATGGTAGTTGGGTCCCTCCACAAGGTCATTGCTTAAGTGATTTATATAGCCTCTCAATAAATTGCCAGGTTACTGGACGACTGTACATAGTTCTCAGGATGACGATCCTTGATCAACATGGGCCGAATAGTTTTTTAAATACATCTTATTCAACTATTTAAATGTGCCAATGAATGTTGGTTCTAGCTGACAAAGTACTTCAACCTAAACCCTTTAAGGTTTAGGGAAAAAGCTTTCACATGATCGCATCTTGTAACTACTTTGGAAGATTTGTCTTGAATATCAATTATTGGAATTGAACAACATGCTTATAGGGGTCAATTGTGCCATCAAACTTTAGGAGAGTAAGGGTATGAAACTTTGATCGTATATCCATGTCCACCACCTCTTAAGTAAAGGCAGATTATTCCCCCTCCTCTAGTAATTTCTCATAAGATGGGGTGTCCTAAGGCTTGTAGCATGCATCTTTCTAAAGCTTTCACATTTTCAGCAATGCTTTCTTGACATCAAGTGCTTCCATTGGCATCCGTCGTGTTTTGGCCAATCATTATCAATTGCATGGCTTATGAGGTAGTGCTAGTCATGTTTGTTGGAAAAATATTACGCAGTAGAAATTAAAAATTTTGTATACTAGAGTATTTTCCAAAACATAAGTTTGACACTCTATATACATAAATTAACCAAACCTTACTAACCTCATTTGCTTTCTTGACATCAAGTGCTTCTATTGGCATCCATCTTGTTTTGGCCAATCATTATCAATTGCATGGCTTATGAGGTAGTGCTAGTCCTGTTTGTTGGAAAAATAGTACGCAGTAGAAATTAAAAATTTTGTATACTAGAGTATTTTCCAAAACATAAGTTTGACACTCTATATACATAAATTAACCAAACCTTACTAACCTCATTTGCTAAAGAACTCCTACAATCTATGAAGAGAAAGGCGTTCCAAAAGAGCCTCAACCAGCTGGTCTTCTTTGCTATCCTCTATCTATGATCGGAGTGCATGTAGGCGCATAACGTATAGCTTTTCCTTGATGACTCTCCTTTCAACCAGTTGAGAAAACCTAAAACTAAAGTTCGTGATTTGTGATTAGTAGCTCTTAGGGGAGTTTTAGAAACTCATAGTATAGAGTGCTCACTCTCGATTTTCTCAACTGATCTAAATAACCTATGAGTTTCACTCCTTATTTATAGAGGTTAGACCCAGGGGTTAGCCCTTATTAGAAAAGCCCTCAAAATTTTGAATTTGGATCAATAACTGATAAAATCGCATAAAAAAACGTGATTAGATTATCGTTCAATCAGCAGGATGCACTGGCAGATCGGCATGCTGAACTTACTCTATCTACCGAACTCACGATAAATGATACGTATGAATCTTTTATTTCTCACCCAAGATTCTTTGGATAAAGCCTCAGTTTTAATTCAAATAACCCAATAGAGAAGTTATCTAATTAAAACAACCATATCTAGACAATCTATAAGAAAATAAATATTCCAGATAATTCAACAAGTTCATCTTGAATTAAATTTCACAAAATTAATTCAACCAATAAATAGACATGAATTATCTGATCCTATCAAATTTTAGCCAATTATGATAATTTGAAATAAGTCACCTATTTATTGGAGCACACCGTATTGTTACAGGATTTATTGTGAGCTAGGAAAGGAGAGCTAATGGCCCTATATAGTTTAAGCTCCCAATAATCATGAAACCCAATATCCCAAATATACATTTCATAATTATTAATTGTAACGCTACTCCACAAAAAGCTTAGAACTATACTCTTGAACTATATAGAATTATGAAGTCCGAATAGCTAAGTCTCCATGACATAACATAATGTATCATATCCCCATAGGATATCCATAATCAGCTTAAGGATAAATTTTGTCTTGCCTTCTCGATTATTTTTCTCTTGCATTCGATTATGTCACTATTGAAAAACTTACCATCCAAAGACAATATACCATTAGGCTACACCTATGTATCCAAATGGTTGAGTGCTCTAGTTTTCTAATTAAAGGATAATGCATATAAAAGGATATCAACGATTCCTAAAGAGGAGCTATGAATTCTATATCTATGAATAACAAGTCTACACTATCAAGAGTCATGTCTCCAACATACCAGCATACGTACCAATCATAAAAGGTGGATGTCACCCTTTGGTATATCAAAAGACATAAGTCAAGACAACGGGCCCACTATTCATCTTAGGATTAAGATACAATACATATGATTGCCTAAAGTGAATTGCTTTTATGAGACAAAATTTTTAATCTAACTTAATTACACTTTATGTCCCAATCAAATGCATTGTTACCTATGACAATGCACTAATGTTTTTATTTATGGAGTCCACCTCTGATGGCCTAGACAAACCATCTCCTATTAGAGATATAGATAACATAAAATCTTTGCATGAATAAAGCACCTAACTTTATTCCTAAGATTGCGGATCTTATAATTTAGACCATCATCATTAAAATCATATCTTTGGCATAATCTGTCCATCATGTGCCTGATTTTAAAGGCTTAGACAGATAGTCTCAGACTTTTGTTTGCTTATCATATATTCAACAAATATGAATGTAAAGAGGGCAACAATTTGTTATATGAATAATAAATAAACTCTTTATTGATAAAATTGTCTCTAAAGACATATTACATTTTTATTTCTTAAAGCATACATGTCTAACAATCTCCTACTTGCACTAAGTGAGTAGATATGACAAATCCCACATGCCCATAGCTTCCACATGCCTCTTGAAAACTCTCGTAGTTAGTGTCTTCATGAATGGATTAGCTAAATTGTCCTCAGATGTAATTTTGCACACAGCGACATGCTTGCCCTCTACAAAGTCCTTTATCACATTATACATTCAATCAATATGCTTACTCTTCTTGTGAAATCTTAGTTCCTTAGCTTTAGCTACCGCTACACTATTACCTCAGTACAGCGATACTGCCTTATCCATACCAAGAACTACCACAAGATCCCTAAGGAACTTATAGAGCCACACTGCTTCTTTCGAAGCATCACTAGCTGCAATATATTTGGCCTCCATCATTGAATTCAAAGTGTAATCTTGCTTGACACTTCTCCAACAAATGGCACTACCACCTAGAGTAAACACAAAACCTAAAGTCGATCTTCTCGAATCCAGATAGGATTGGAAAACTAAGTCAGTGTATCCTAGAGGTGTTAAATCCTCACCTAAATACACAAGCATATACCCTCGAGTCCTTCTTAGGCACTTAAAAACATGCTTCACCGTAAACCAATGGTTCATCTTGGATCCAACTAAAATTTACTTACAATCCCAACTGCATAATAAATATCCGGTCATATCAAAGTATGGCATATATGAGAGTACCCACTACCAAAGCATAAGGCACCTTCTTCGTGTATTCTCTTTCTTATTAGACTTTGGTGAGTCTTTTCTTAGAAAGAATAATTCTAGACCTAGATGGTTGCCCACCTTTCTTGAAATCATACCGAGAACAAAATTAGCTTCACCTAAATCTTTCATGTCAAACTACTTGGTCAACCATAATTTGACCGATGACAGTGCCCCCACATCATTACCAATTAGTAGTACGTCATCTACATAGAGAGTAGAAAAATTACCTTCCCCTCCTTAATGTGTTTGTAAACACATGGTTTGTCCACATTTTGTACGAACCCATAAGTCTTGATCACTTAATCAAATCTTATGTTTCAAGAACAGGAAGCCTACTTAAGTCCACAAATTGATTTTAGCAGCTTACAAAGTTTATCCTCCTAACGCTAGTCATGAACCTGTTTGGCTATACAATATATATAGACTCATCAAGATAGTCATTTAGAAAAACTGTCTTAACATCCATCTATCAAATCTCGTAGTCGAGAGTGGTAGCTATGGTCAAAAGAATACAGATGGACTTAAGCATGGCTATAGGTAAAAAGGTTTCACTACTTTCCACAAGGATATAGAGACCAGAAGGCGGCTAAATTCTACATATTGCGATAGGGTGATATGTCAGTTTAGGAATATGAGGCGAAGTTCATTGAATTGGCCAAGTTTGCCCCCTTTACAATGGCATCAAAATGTGATAAGGGTATTAAGTTTCAGGAAGGACTCAAAGCCCCTATTTGATGGCAGGTGGTTGCCCTACGACTTAGGAACTTCAGAGAGCTTGTGTCATTAGCAATATCGATGGAAAATAACTATGCGTAGTACTGTGAGAATCGAGCCAAGACGTTAGGAGGACTACAAAGGAGCGGCAGGAGGAGCACCAGTAATCGACCAACTCTAGGAAAGAACAAACAGGGTAGTGTGAACAGCGGTAGCAGTAGTTCATCTAGTAGTAGGTGTAGCAACCCCTACAGCTTTCACTGTCACTATTGCCAATAGCCAGGACATATCAAAAGGAATTGCCCAATTAGGAGTGCTCGCCTAGGACTTCAAACCGAAGAAGCAGCCAGTCGCCAACCTCAGCCTCAAACCCTACCTCTGATTCAGTAGTTCCCTCAACTTTAGTTTCATCAATTTTCACCCTAGCAATTGCAATACTCAACACAAGGATATCAACCACGAAATTTCTAGTGCAATGTCCCTCAGTATCGAGCATCGAGTATCGAGTACAGCCAGTGTGTAGTCGCCTTCATCACAGCAGTATCGACCAACTAACCCAGGATCTAGTAATGCTAGTAGAGGTAAAGGGAAAGCTCCAGTGCAGGTTCATCCCATTACATCAGGGAGTTCAGATGCCAAGACTAGTAATGCGGTTGTCGACGGTATGATTATGGTTTCTTGGTTTTTAGCACATGTGTTATTCAATACTGGTACCACTTATTCTCTCATTTCAAGTTCTTTTATACATGCCTTAGGATTAAAAATAGAAGAGTTCAACGAACCCTTAGTTATAGCTTCACCCTTAGGGTGGGTGTGTGTAAACTGTATTTGTAAAGCTTGTAAAATAAAGGTTAGGGATGAGGTTTTGAAGAGTGATTTGATTGTAATCCCCATGAGTAACTATGATGTAATCCTAGGGATGGATTAGTTGTCTAGACACAGTGCAGTCGTAGACTGTCAACTTAGGAAAGTAACCCTAATATCCAATAGGGGGACAGCGATCATTTACCAAGGCATTGGTGATCGGCTAATGAGTGAGCGTCTCATAAAGATATGTCTTGGAGGGCGAAAGAACTTAGCTTGCTATGCCTACCTCATGAACCTAGAAGGAGATTCTAGTGCCTCGAGAAGAAACGTAGCAATTCCAATAGTAGATGAATTTGAAGATGTCTTCCCCGACAAATTGCCAAGATTGCCACCGCATTGAGAAATCAAATTTGGTATTGAGTTGCTTCCAGGAGCAGCACCAATTTCTGTAGCACCTTACTGGATGGCGCCGGCAAAAATGAAGGAACGAAGAAAGCAGCTTCAGGTGCTTGCTGATATGGGATACATCTAGAATAATCATCACTGTGGGGAGCACCGGTTTTGTTTGCAAGAAACATGATGGAACCCTCAGGTTATGCATAGACTACTGACAGTTGAATCAGGTCACAATGAAGAATAAGTATCCTCTACCCAAGATCAATGAGTTGTTTGATCAGTTGGGAGGTTCGTAGTATTTATCAAAGATAGATTTGTGGTCAGGATATCAACAACTCAGGATTAAGGAAGAAGACATTCCCAAAATAGCTTTCGAGACCCGATATGGACACTTCGAGTTTCTAGTGATGCCATTTGGATTAACAAATGCTCTAGTAGCCTTCATGGACTTAATGAACAGAATATTCAGGCCCTATCTCAATTAGTTCATGATCGTGTTTATTGACAATATCTTGGTTTATTCTAAGACTTGAGAGGAGCATGAGCAGCATCTCGGGGTTGTGCTTCAGATTCTATGGGAGCACCGGCTGTATGCTAAGAAGGAAAAGCGTGAGTTCTAGTTGATAAAAGTTAAGTTTCTAAGTCATGTCATTTTCGAGCATGGCATTTTGGTGGATCCATCTAAGGTGGAAGCCATAATGGAATGGGAACGACCAAGGAATGTGGCAGAAAGCCGTAGCTTTTTGGGACTTGCAGGGTCCTATAGGAAATTTATGAAAGATTTCTCAAAGATAGCAATGCCGTTAACAAGATTGATCAAGAAGAATGTCAGGTTCGAGTGGGATGAAGAATGTGAGTTTGCTTTTCAAGAACTGCAAGAATCAGTTGACCTCAGCACTAGTATTGATCATTCCCAACAATGATGAGCCGTATGAAGTTTATACAGATGCCTCAAGACGTGGACTTTGGTGTGTGCTGTTGCAACATGGACGCGTGGTGGCGTATGGATAGAGACAACTATGACTTCACGAGCAGAACTACCCTACTCATGATCTGGAGCTTGTGGCGGTAATTCATGTACTAAAGATCTGGAGATGTTATTTGTACGAGGTGACATTTTAGATTTTCTCCAACCACAAGAGTTTAAAGTATTTGTTTACTTAGAGAGATTTGAATTTGAGACAACAAAGGTGGATAGAATACATTAAGGATTATGATTTTGTGCTACAGTACCATCCTAGAAAAGCTAATGTAGTTGCGGATGTGCTCAGCCAGAAGTCTTCAGGGATACTTGCATGTCTAGCTTTTGAAGATTGGAAAAGAGATGCAATAGTGAGTGAGTACAGGCTATAGTATTATGAAGACTATGATCGTGTTTCAGTGTACCACATAGAGACGACCCTAGCTCTTATTCAGAAAGTGAAGCAGAATCAGTGGCGAGACCAGTACCTTTAGGGAATATGGACGCGAATTCAAAACGAAGAGCAATTTAAAGAATAGAGGGTACATGCTGATGGATCATTGTACTTCAAGGAGTGTCTAGCAATTCCAAAAATCGCGAAAGTGATGAAGGTCGTAATGGACGAAGCCCATAAGTCTCAGTTTGCCATTTATCCAAGGAGCACAAAGATGTATCGTGATCTAAAAAGGCAATATTAGTGGAAAGGTATGAAGAAGGAAATCCAAGAATACGTGGCCAAGTGTACGACTTGTCTTCAGGTGAAAGCTGAGCATCAGAAGCCAGCAGGTCAACTTCAACCACTTCCTATCCCAAGATGGAAATGGGAGCACATGACTATAGATTTTCTTACCGGATTGCCGAGGATGGAATAAAGGCATGCTGCAGTTTGGGTCATGGTTGATAGGTTAACGAAGACAGCTCATTTCAGTCCATTCAGATTGACATGCTCAAGAAAGGTTCTTGGGAAATTGTACTTGCAGAATATAGTGTGGTTGCATGGAGTTACTTTGTCCATCACATCAGATAGAGACATAGGTTTAATGCCAAGTATTGGAGAAGCTTTTATGACGTCTTAGGTACAGATTTGAACTTCAGCACAGCATTTCATCCTCAGACCGATAGCCAATTTGAGCAGGTCATTTAGATTCTTGAAGACATGTTGCGTGCATGTGCATTAGACTTCGACGAAAAATGGAAGAAGTACTTGCATCTGGCGGAGTTTGCATACAACAACAGCTATCAAATGAGCATTGGCATTGCACTGTTTAAAGCACTATATGAACGACCGTGTCGGTCACCAGTGTGTTGGGCTAAACCAGAAGATAGGATTATTCTTGGATCGGATGAGATTCGTGATAGTAATAAGAAGGTCGCCGTAATTCGAGATCAATTGAAGGCAGCTCAGAGTCGACAGAAGAGTTACGTGAATAGATAGCGTCGACCCCTAGAATTCAAGGTAGGAGACCTTGTTCTCTTGAAGGTATCGCCTCGCAAAGGTATCTTGTGATTCAGAGTAAGTGGAAAACTTGCGCCAAGATATGTTGGACCGTTTGAAATTACTCAACGCGTGGGTCTGGTTGCTTATCGACTCGACCTTCCTCCTAAACTTTCGCATGTTCATGGCATATTCCACGTGTCGATGCTTTGGAAGTGTCCTCCCAAGCAAAACAAGATCGTCTCATTCTAGGACGTCTAGATTCAGGAAAACACGATGTACGAGGAAATGCCAATTCAGATCATTGATTGGAAGGTGATCAGCTTGCGTCGTCGCGATATCCCGTTAATGAAGGTCATGTGGCAGCATCACAGAGTTGATGAAGCCACTTGGGAATTAGAATCGAATATGCAGAAGTTGTATCCGCGTTTGTTTTGTTTCTGAATCGATTAGTAAATTTCGAGGGCAAAATTTCTTTTAGGGGTGGAGAGTTGTAACACCTCAAAATTTATTTAGATGTTATTAGTGAGTAAAATGATGGATTAGTGTGCCATAATGAGTATTTTAAACTTAATTTGAACATTTTGAGGAATTTTTGAAATTAATGTCGTTTTGATTATTTTGATGATTTTTAATTACTTTAAATTATTTTTATTTGTTATTTTGAATTTTGAAATAAAACAATTTGTCAAATAACCTCCGCCAAAGGAAAACCGTATGCGGGACATGGTTTCCCTTCTCATGCTACTCTCTTTCCCTCTCCTTCACTCAATTCTCTCTCACTCACTCTCTCTATTATTCTCTCCCTCTCTTCCTCTATCTCTCTTTCTTTCTCTTCTTCTCTCAAAAATTTTTGAATCAAAATCAAACTCAAGCTTTCGGTTACTATATTGAAGGCTCAAGAATGCGATTTAGTAACCACGACTTTGATTTAAAGCTTCGATTCGAGGTTAGATTCAAAATTTCTAAACTTTTCTAAATTTTTCAAATTTTTTAGTATTTTGAAATTTAAGTCTTCCTAAGCTTAGAAAACTACCAATCCAAGTTAGAGAAACTTAGAACATATAGAATTTAAGCTTTGCTTGATCAAAACAGATTTAAATCAAGATTTTTTATTTTTCTCCCTTTTTCTTCAATTTTAGGATTTTTCAAAATTCTTGTCCAAATTTTGTTTTAATGCATTAAAAAGTAATCTACTATGTTTTTCTATCAACCATGATCATTATTCATGCCTAGGATTTAAGAAAATAGGTTGAAATTGAAGATTTAGGCTTGGGAAGCCAAGAATCTGTGCCTGAAAAATTCTAGAATTTTCCCAGATCGGCGGGCCAAACTTTATGTTTAGCAGGCTAGATTCATGAGTTCGACAGGCCAGATTTATACGACTGGCAAGCTGAACCTAGAAAAGTTTGGCCGATCGAACCTAGACTTTCAGCAAGCCAAACTATACAGTTCGACTTGCTGAACCAGGGCAACCGGCAGGCCAACCGGCATGGTCAGATTTTGTTATTTTTCACCTGTTTTTACCGTTTTGAACCCCGATTGAGATTCCAACCTTGTAAAATGATTTTATAAACTTAAATGGCATACTAGGACACCATGAGATACTTTAATGACATAGAATATCTTAAGCTAGATACTGATGGACTTAGTTATTATACATTTAAGGTTGTTCATGGTTCCATGAAGTTGACGTGTAACAGACCGGGATTGTGGTGTAGGACATCGGCACAAGTATTGAGGTAGAACTTCTATTCTCTTCTTTGGTAACCTAGTTTTATAAACGATTTTGGCCCAAAAAGGATTTTCTTTAAAAATATTTTCAATGATTGTTTGAGAAGGGATTTCATTGACTATTTTTATAAACAGTAAACTGAAGAGATTTTCATGATAAATCTCATAATGAATGTAAATGAGAATACTTGGTAAAAAGAGATTTTAATAGTTATAGAAAGATATATATATATATATATATATCTATATATATTTAGGGCATGATGCCATATCAGAGATCGGGTCGTGTAGTGCGCGACCTTGGGGGCAAGTCCCAAAACCCAACTGGGCTAGTTTGATGGTGAATATTATGGTTTGTCCAGAAAAGATAAAAGGTACTTTCTAGACGAACTGTTTTTAATAAAATCTATCTAAATGAATTTATTTATTTGACTTTATCTCATAAGGTGAAGTTTTATTTAAATTATTTGTCTGTTTTAAGATATAGTCCTACTAAGCCCTTCATTCACCCTTTTATTTGTTTTAAAATCTTTCCCCTTCTAGGTGGAGTTCAGCTTAGGATTGGAGAGGAGTCCACAGACAGGACATTCGAACAGTAGAAGAATCAATTAGGTTATTTGAGTAGTAAAATTAAGGCATGTATTATTTAACTTTATCTTTATTTTGGACAGTGGTTGTCATTTAATATTGTCAGTACTATGCGTGTGCACAAAATATGGGTCGGTGGGACCTTGAAACACCCGTTATTTTAATGGGTATGATTTTTATAAAAATCATATGAATAAAATGTCACTTTAGTATTTCTTACCAAGTCTCCATATGAAACATTCAAAATTTACCTATAACCCACTTCTACCAACCTTGTCCCCTTACATTAATGCTCAATTAAGTAGCCTCTTTCTCATTTGGCTAAAGGTCTCCGAAGGAGACATAAAATTAATTCACTTCAATTACTAGAAGACATTGATATATTTTCTCAACTACCTTTTTTTAACGCTTCCTTCATCTTCTTCCACAATTTGCCCTATTTGCCCCCTCAATTATGTAGGCATTATTTACTAAAAGTCTCCAGGGGAGACATGATAATATTTTCTTTTAAAGCTCATTTGTTTCTTCCTACCATTTTCCCCATAAACCTATAATTATCTCCTGCTCCTCAATTATTTTGATGCCTTTTTTATTCAACCATCACCACCTTCTTCTCTAGTTTCTCATTCTCTCCCTTTCTCACTTCAATTTCTAACTAAAGACACAAAGCATAAATCTATCTTTGTAGCCAAAGTAACTATAATTCCCAGCCATGTTTGAAGTAGTTTTGGAGTCAATTCAAGCTTGATTTTTACCCAAATTTTGGTGTTTTTCAAAGGAGTTTTGTGGTAGGTTTTCTTTAATTCAAACTTGGTTTTTAGTATGTGTTTCTCCATCTTTAATTTATAATTTTTGTGTTCAAAGTTCATGCAAATTTCTAATTATGTTAGCATGCATATTTGAACATTTATGAACAAAAACTTGAGTCTTGAATTAAAACCGACAACCAACCTTTATTTTGGTTTGATAATGATTTTGGTATAAAACTCATGAGAATATGTTTATTATGATTATATAATGCATGCTGCATATTTTGGAATGATTTTGGGATTTTGATCAAGGATAATATGCTTTGAGTTAAAGAAGAACTTGACATTCCATAAACTTTGTAATACCTCTATGGGCAGTGACTCTTTCTTGAAATTCTGAGATTTGATGAAAATGAATTTTGTAAATTGGTTTGTGTATTTAAAAAGTAGACATCCTAAGCTTTCTAACGAGCTATTATGAGCTTAAATCAGAGTTGTATTTTATTTTCTATGAAATTTTCAATTCTCGGATTGAAAACCAGTAAACCTACCAGTGGCAGTATATCACCCGTCTACCTTAAGTAAACCACCTGTTAACCCATGTGCTAATTGTAGATAATGAACCCAACTTTGTTCACCTTCTAATCCCTTAATATCTTGCAACATTTCCAACACTATCCTAAGGGATTTATGAATCTTATTAGAGACTAAAATATGTACATTTACACATAATTCATTTATGGATGTGGTTATATGTTGTGCTTTAGTTTTAATTGTCTTTATGCACGACTTAGGATCAAGGGTGTGTGAAGCTAACGTTAATTAATTCCGAGATTAAAAGATTGTTGAGAAGCTTGAAAGGTAGGGATTCTATTACTCATCTTTTGTAAGGTTTTTATGGAATTAAAATTGATTGTTTTACCACAAGATATATGTATCTATGTTGAACTGCTATTATATGAGAAATACATATGAAACTATGTCATGAACTCGCCCTGTATTGATTAGCGAGGAACATAATGAATTAACATATGTTGTTATAAATTGGAAAGCATGGTTAGGAAAATTGACTCTTTAAATAATGATTAAACATTGAGAAATGGTGAGA
>CAMOHE010033741.1:42918-70224 GCA_946598075.1 Artocarpus hirsutus | reverse complement strand
TCTTCCTTTCTGGGTTCGTTTTGTGATCATGGTTATTTGGACAGAGACTTCCAAAGAGAGACTCGAGATATTACGAACGACAAAGTGGAAGTGAAGGTTGGGTGGGTTGGGTTTTGATGTGTTTGGTCCTCAGCTCAATGTACAAGGCTACTAAGTCCAAGCATAAAAGATATATATATTAATTTTATTTATTATTTATTTAGTTTTTAAGTAATAATAAAAAAAAAAAAAAAAATTTAAGCGGTCCAATAAACGCGTAGTTTTTAAGGGATATGAACCAAAGGATATTCAGAACTGTTATAACGTTTCAAAAAAAGGCCGCTTTTCGAATATGGTAACATATACCCTGATAGTAAGTGTTTATAAATATTACGTAAAAAATTCAGAGGGTCCTTAAGCCTTACAGTTATTCAAAAATACATCATCTTTCTAAATTGCATAAGGTTTAGAAGATTTCTTTTCTTTCATAAATTTCTTTAGAAATTCTTGCAGAGAGACTTTTCATTCATTCTTCTGATTATTAATGATTGGAGGTTAGATTTCGTTTCTTTACGTTTCCATATTTATATGATTTTTATGTAATTTGAATTCATGCATGTATAAAAATCATAATTCTGTATATGAAAATTTTAACATTTGGTCTCAGAGCTTTGTTTTACCTCTATCTTGATTTGTATGAATGCATTTTTTTAGAGTTTATTGAAGTTTTTCAAAATATCTAAAATTTTGTTGCATATGAAACCATTTTTGATGATTTTGGATGAAAACCAACATTAAAAATCATTAGGAAATTGATTTTCTAATATTTTTAGGTTTTTAAATCGTCAATTTCAGTGCCCGGAAGGTCAAGAAAAGGCTCGGTCTGCAATTGGACCTATTTGGGTCTTTTTCGGGTCAAAAAGACCCGTTTCAAGGAGGAGGACGAATTTTAGGGTCCAAGTAGTTTTGGACACTGGAGGGCGTGTTTCTTGCCTTAAAAACAACATGTCGTTTTACTCAAGGGAGGGGCGTCAGTGGTTTTGGAAAACGACAATTCGTTTTCGTTTTCATTCAGTAATGGAAAACGACACGTTAGGGGCATTTTTTGACCAAAAAAATAATAAAATAAAATTAATTTTTTACAAAATTTTTGATTTGGGTATTTTGAAAAATTAATTTTTTTAATAAATCTAAAATGAATTTAATGAAATCCAAGCTTTTATTATTTCTGTTTAAATAAGATTTTGAAAATTTATTTAGATATGTTATTGAATTTACGCATAATTTATTTTTGTATGTGTTCTTTAGTTGTTGTATTTTGATACATGCATTTAGATGAATATTTTATGCTTGAAAAATTAAATGTCTTGAGTGATTTGTATAATTTTAATTGATTTGAGAGTAGCCATTGCATCTTAGATTATATTGAAATTATACGTTTAAGTTTCCTAAATTACATGTAGTTAAACATACATTAATTGTAACTAATTATGTTTTGTGTAATGAAATTTATTCCACAGGAAATTTTATTATATTAAACATGATTGATTAGGATGAAATATTAAATTATTTTCTTAATTTGTCCATAGAGGTTAAGAAATGGAATATAGTTCAATAGTTTTATCATAAGGTGTAACAACCTGAAAATTTATTAAGTGTTGTTAGTGTGTTAAATGGTGAGTTAGTGTACCATAATAATTATTTTAAACTTAATTTGATCATTTTGTGAAATTTCTAAACTTATAATACTTTTGATTATTTTAATAATTTTTAATTACTCTTGATTAATTTTGATTGTTATTTTAATTTTAATAAAATGATTTGTTAAATACCAAGTAGTTTTTATTTGAAAACAATGTGTTGTTGTTGCACATGGTTTTGTGCAACTAATTTTCTCTCTCTCCCTCTATTTATATCTCACTTCTCTCTCTCTCTTCCTTATTTTCTCTCTCTCCTCTCTTGCTCTCTCTTCTTCTCTCTCGGTTTCACTCTCTCTCTCATTCTCTCTCAAAAATTTTAAACCAAAATTTGATTTCAAGCTTTGGGATTGTGGATTAAAAGCTCAGGAACGAGATTTAGCAACCACAAACTCGATTCAAGGCTTCGATTCAAGGTTAGTTTCTAAATTTCAAAACTTTTTTAATTTTTTAAATTTTCTTGCATTTTGAAATCTAAGCATTTCTAAGTTTAGAAAACCTTCAATCTAGGTTAAATAAACTTAGATTAGCTAGAATATAAACTTTGTTTCATCAAAAATGGATTTGAATCAAGATTTTTCATTTTTCTCAAATTTTTTCTCATTTTCAGATTTTTTTCAAAAATCTTGTTTAAAACTTGTTTTAATGCATTAAAAAGTAATCTACTATATTTTTCTATTGATTATGAGTATTACCCATGCCTGAGAATTGAGAAAACATGTTGAAATTGAAGATTTGGGCTCGGAGAGGCCGAGACCTGTGCCTGAAAATTTCTAGAATTTTTCCAAATCGGTAGGCCGAACTTCATGTTCGGCAGGCCGGATTCATCCGATCGGCAGGCCGAACTTGGAAAAGTTCGGCCGACCGGACTTGGACCTCTGGTAGGCCGAACTGCATAGTCTGGCCGGCTGAACCAGGGCAACCGGCAGGCCGACTGGGCATGGTGAAATTTTGTGATTTTTCACCCGTTTTTATTGTTTTGAACCCCGATTGAAATTTCGACTATATAAAATGATTTTATAAACCTAAGTGGCACACTAGGACACTATGAGATGATTTAATAATCTAGGATATCTCGGGTTAGATACTAATAGACCTAGTTTTTATTTAAGGTTGTGCGTGGATCCGCGGAGCTAACGTATAGCAGATCAGGATTACGTTGTGGGACACCAGTACGAGTATTGAGGAAGGACTTCTACCCCTTCTTTGGTAGCTAGTTTCAAATGTTTTGGTCTCAAGTGAATTTTTTTTAACAAAAATGTTTTCAATGATTGGTTGAAAAAGGATCTTTATTTACTGATTTCATAAATGGTAGAATTGAGGTAATTTTTACAATAAACCTCATAATGAATGTAAATGATCATATTTGGTAAAAAGAGATTTTAATAATCATGAAAAGATATATATATATATATTTGGGGTATGACGCCATATCAAAGATTGGGTCGTGTAGTATGCGACCTTGAGGGCAGGTCCCGAAACCCAGCTGGGCCACTACGGTGGTGAATTACATATGGTTTGCCCATGAAAAGAAAATGTTATTCTTTTCGGTCGACCTATTTAAACTGTTTTAGTAAGGAAAGCTTTTATCAAATTTTCATCTATTTATTTGTTTGTTCTAGTTCGTTTTCTACATATTTATTTGATTAATTAAATTTCTTTTAAAGTCAAATATTTTCAAAAATTATAGTCCTACTGAGCATTTCACTCACATTTTATTTGTTTTAAAATCTTACCCTTAGGTGGATATCAGCTTAGGATAGGAGGGTCCGCTGTCTGGACTTGCGACCAGTAGAAGATTTGGGTAGGTTGTAGTACAACAAATCAAGGCATGTAAATTCTTAACTTTCTCTTTTCTCTTGGACTATGGTTGTATTGCAATATTGTCAGTACTGTGTGTGTGCACAAGATGTGGGCCAGTGGGACCCATTTTCGCCTCACCTTATATTTTGATTGTTTTTACTGTTTCTTTATTGTTTATTTTATTATTCTCAATTGTTCAAATATTATAACTGCTTGTTTTAAATAAACGATTTTAAAATTATCACATTTTATTTATAAATTTAATTCCTAAAACCCAACTTTTAATTAAATCCTTATTAAATTAACTTAATTAATCTACCACGTTACTTCCCGTACTCTGGGGCGTGACATAAGGTTGCATGTGAATTTAGATGAATTAGAAATTTAGCCCGCAGGTAGTTGTTATATGTCATTTGATTCATAATTTTTGTAGCATGATTTACATTGGAAAACCATGACATATAGTTATTAGCTACAAATTTTGTGACATCGGCATGTATGTTTGATGTATTGTAGTAATTCAACCTGTTAATTTATTTGATATGGAATGTGATATTCTTGAGCTTAAGGGTGATAACTACAAAGTCTGGAAGGAGAGGATTTTTCTTCATTTAGGGTGGATGAACATTAACTATGCCATTGGAAAAGATGAACTGCCCCCTATCAATGAGACCGGCATTCCAGTTGATGTTGATCGATATGAAAACTGGAAGCAATACAATTGCCTCTCAATTATGTTCATAAAGACCAAGATCTCTACTAGTATTAGGGGTTCAATTGATCAACATGATAATGTCTGAGCATTACTAAAGGCTATTGATGAACAATTTGAGCAATTTGAGTCTTCAGATAAGGAATTGGCAAGCACCCTAATAATGTAATTTTCATCCTTAAAGCTTACTGGTATTAAAGGAGTGTGTGAGCATATCATGCGTATGAGGGACATTGTAGCTCAGCTGAAGACGTTTGAGGTTGAGATGTCTGATTCGTTCTTGGTATATTACATTCTGAACACTCTACCCTTGGAATATGGTCCCTTTTGTTGGGTTTTGTTGGATTTTGTGATTCAAATACACAGCGAAAAATTAAAAATTAATTCCCATTAAACCCTTATAGGATCTATGTAATTTGATTAGATTGATAAAAACATCATGGAATCTTACCAGGATGACAAAACAGGCAAGATTCTAGAAGGGAGAGAGCGGGTTCACTCCAGTGACACCTTAACTCAAGCTTTTAGTATTTGGGATCGGATTCAGACGTTGTAACTTAGAGCAATGCCCTCTGCAGGTATCCACAAGAACAGACTCTCTCAAAAACGAATTGGTGTGCTAGCACCATCTCTTTTGTGTTAAATAACTCTCTCTAATTTTAGGGTTTCAATGTCTTTTGCCTTTTAGAATGAGAGAACGCCTTTTCTCTTCTTAATTTGACTAGAAACCCTAAAACATATATATATATATATATATATATCTATTGACTTCGAGATAGAGTCTAATTTTAACTAGGATAAACTGCAATTCGAATATGATTCAGAAAATCTAGATAATGTCTGTAATTCGAATATAATTCAGATAATGTAGATAATGTCAGATTCAATGAACCTAGACATATCTAGTACATCGAATTTGGATATTATCAGGTTCATCGAACCTAGATACAGTTAACCCAAAATTCGTTCTTGTTCTGTTTTATGTGTGCGACCCTATAGGTTCACATAACGTTGGTAGTAGGCTTGAAATTTTGTTTCTGGCCCACAAATCATAAGCGGCCTTTAGTAAAATATTATGATTACCCAAGTTATGCGAATGTCAAAAATCTGATATAACCTAATCCACAATAAGTATTCAAGTCCTTTTGTCTCTAGATACCTTGATTGAACATAAGGCATGGTTTATGTCATCCTTATACTATTCAATCATATTATTTCTCGATCTTAAGTAGACTGATATTGATAACCCTTATCAATTCATTCCAGTATAGCCATACATTTTTCTTCAGTCTAACTTATCGAGGGGCCTATAAATATCTTTCTCATAATAAATGAGGGACAAATTCCTTCTTAATCACTCATATTGCTCACGTGATTCACTCTATATCCAACAATAATCTATTCCATCATCCTGTTAAAGATAATATTAGATTGTGTCAAAATATAGAACTTGTCATGTAGGAAACTATGGTGATTTCAGGTCAAAGGACTAGGATAATACTATTGTGATGAGAATCACTTATGACAATTATCCATGTAGTTTTCTCATAGCGGGTCAATCCAATATATCATTTCTCAAATATGTATCTATGAGTTACCTTAGTATCTTATACACATGATTAGTAAAACATAATCATCAGTCAAACTTTATACTAGTCTTCATTCATTATTATCTCAATAATAATGACTGACTAGGGATAATTTAGAATATAATTAAATTTTCACCTAAGAGTTTTAGTATCAAGTCACATACTTGATGACTTTAGGTAGAATTAACTATTCATAGAATTAGAATAAAAAATAATAATAAAAATGCCTCTTTATTAATAAAATGCAAATGTAATGAAATCAATATATGGTCATTACATAATTGGCTTAGGGCACATCACTAACACCTTTAAGATCTTATATAACACACATAAGGACAAATGGTCAATTGATGACCTGTTGACCATGTGTGTTCAAGAGGAGGAAAGGCTCATTATGGAAGAGGGAGAGAAAGTAAATCTGGCAACCTAGGGAAATAAGAAGAAATTTCAAACCAAGCAAAAGGGGAAAGGTAAGTTTTTCACCTAGCCAAATATTAAGAAGGAGTTCAAGTGCTTCTTTTGTAAGAAGAAGAGGCACATGAAGAAGGACTGCTCTCAATTTTGGGAAAGGCTTGATAAAAAAGGTACTTAAACCTCACTTGTTTGTTATGAATCCAATATGATTGATGTTAATTACAACACATGTTAGATTGACTCCAGCTCTACAATCCATGTTACCAATTCCTTGCAGGGATTGTAAGACCTAAGGAAGCTAGTGGGAAGTGAGCAAAGCATCTACCCTGAAAATAAGATGCACTCACAAGTGGAGGCTATAGGAATGTGCAAACTAGTTTTAAGTAGTAGTTTTATTTTGTATTTTGAAAAGACATTTTATATTTCTAGTTTTTCTAGACATTTAATTTCATTTTCCAGACTTGTATTAGTTGGATATTTCTATAATTTTTTAGAATCTTCCTTTAGTTTGTTTTATAAATTTAATTTTATTAGATATGGTATTTTGTTTGATGGTCTTTTTTGTCTTAATTTACAAAATGACACCTATTATACTACTATGCACGTTCATGAAAATGTTGGTATAAAGCGATGTGTTGTGAATTAAGAGATTGGGACATATCTCCATTGAGAGAATTAAGAGATTAGCCAATGATGGAGTACTTTGTACTTTAAATTTTATTGATTTTGATACTTATGTGGACTGCATTGAGGGTAAGCAGACCAACAAGTCAAAGAAGGGTGCCAATAGGAGTTCTAATTTATTGGAAATCATACATATAGATATTTGTAGTCTAGACATAGACACGTACTCTTAAAGGTACTTCATCTTTTTTATAAATGACTACTCACAATACATGTATCTCTACTTGCTTAACAATAAAAATGAAGCACTAGATGCTTCTAAGGTCTTTAAAGTAGAAGTAGAGAAACAATACAGAAAGCAAATTAAGATCATGAGATCGGATAGAGGTGGAGAGTACTACAGTAGATACACTGAGCATGGACTAGCACCTGGTCCATCTGCAAGGTTTTTGGAAGAGCACAGGATTGTTGCCTAATACACTATGCCTGGTTCTCTAGATCAGAATGGTGTAGTTAAAAGAAGAAATCAAATATTATTGGACATGGTGCAGAGTATGCTTACTAGCTCTAAACTTCCTAAGATCTTGTGGACTGAGGCTCTTAAGATGGCAGTGTACATATTGAATCAAGTTCCAACAAAGGCTGTCCCAAAGATGCCTTTTGAGTTATTCAAAGGTTGTAAACCAAGTTTGCGACATGTATGTCTTTAGGGATGCCCGTTGGAGGTAAGAGTTTATAATCCACAAGAGAACACGCTAGACCCAAGGAGAATACGTGGATATTTTGTTGGATATGCTAAATGATCTACGGGATACATATTTTATTGTCCACCTCACAGTGCTAGATTTGTGGAATCAAGGAATGCAAAATTTATTGAGAATGACTTAATTAGTAGGGGCAATTGATCTTGGAACACTGTTCTTGAGAAAGATCATACAGATGCTCAACCTTCCACTTCATATGATAGAGTGATTGTTGTACACAACACGCCTAGAGTTCAAATACGTGATCAATAACAACAAGTCGTTCGAGTTTCACAGATTGCTGATCTAGAAATAGTGGATCTAGCTAAACAATAGATATAGGAAACTATTGAACAGCCTGTTGAACAACATGCTCCTTAGGAAAGCGTTGAACTAACATTAAGGAAATCTATTAGAGAAAAGCGATCGATGATTCCTAGTGACTATATTATGTATTCACAAGAGTCTGACTACAATGTTGGAGCCAAAAATGATCCTAAAACGTTTTCACAGGCCATGAGTTCTAAGGAACTTGACTTATGGTACAGGGCCATGAAAGACAAAATAGATATTATGGTATCTAACAAAGTCTAGGATCTTGTTGAATTGTCTGATGATGTAAGAGCCGTTGGATGTAAGTGGGTTTTTAAAATAAAGAAAGACTTATTGGGCAACATTGAGGGAGATAAGGCAAGACTTTTACTATAGGATTCACTTAAAGAGAAGGAATCACTATACGGAGACCTTTTCTCCTATATCTAAAAGGATTCTCTTCGAGTTATTATGGCATTGGTCGTCCTTTTTGATTTGCATTTGCATCAAATAGATGTGAAAATGCCCTTTCTCAATGGTGATCTAGAGGAAGAGTTTATATGAAATAATTAGAAGGATTTTCCTCTAGTGATGGTGAACATTTAGTTTGCAAGCTTAAGAAATCCATATATGGATTGAAACAAGCCTCTCGTTAGTAGTATTTGAAGTTCCATGATGTTATTTCTCCATTTGGTTTTAAAAAGAATATCATAGATCAATGTATATACCAGAAGATTAGTAGAAGTAGGATTTGTTTCCTTGTACTATATGTGGATGACATATTACTTGCAACTAATGATAAAGGATTGATATATGAAATGAAGCAATTTCTCTCAAAGAACTTTGATATGAAGGATATGGGAAAGGCATCTTATGTCATTAGTATTAAGATCCGTAGGGCCAAATCTTGAGATACTTTGGGTTTGTCTCAAGAAACCTATATTAACAAGGTTCTAGAGAGGTTTCAGACGACGGATTGTTCACTAAGTGTGGAACCCATTATGAAGGGTTATAGTTCAATTTGAACTCGTGTAAAAAAATGAGCTCAAATGAGAACAAATGAAAAACATTTCATATGCTTCAGCCATTGAAAGCCTAATGTATGCTCAGGTCTGCAAAAGACTTGACATTGCATTTGTTGTGGGAATGTTGGGTAGATATCAGCGTAACCTAGATAGTTGCAAAGAAGGTGATGAGGTACCTTTAAGGGACTAACGATTATATGCTCATGTATAGACGGATTGACATTCTAGAGGTGTTTGGATACTTTGATTTAGACTTTGCTAGCTGTGTTGGTTCGCGAAAATCAACATTTGGTTATACTTTCATGTTTGTCGCTGAGCTGTATCTTGAAGGAGTACGAAGCAAACTTTGACTGCTACCTTTATTATGGAGGCTGAGTTTGTTTCTTGTTTTGAAGCTACTTCGCATGGTGTATGGTTGAAGAGTTTTATATCTAGGCTTAGAATTATGGATTTTATTTCTAGGCCATTGAGATTATACTGTGATAATTTAGCTATAGTGTTTATGGCTAAGAACAACAAGAGCGATAGTTAGAGTGAACACATCGACATTAAGTATTTAGCTATAAGAGAATGTGTTAAGCAAAAGAAAGTGGTTATTAAGCACATTAGCACTGAGTTGATGATTGTTGATCCTTTAACTAAAGGCATGCCATAAAAAATTTTAAGGATCATGTAGTACGAATGGGACTTAGTCCCATGATGTGAATTTTATTGTACGTCCATTTGTTATTTTAGTGAAACTCTTATTTAGTTGTGATGTTTTCTTATATTTAGTTGTGCACATATTTAGTTATTTTAAGAAAGATCAATTAAGTGAGACCTAGAATAAATATAGGGTTTGTTCATTAAGTTATGCTATGAGTTAGTACTAAGACATATAATGCATTGTAATACATGGAAGATAATACTCATTCTAAGAGGGCCTATCGCCATGATTCATGTGTTGTAGACTAAGTGGGAGAATGTTATTCTAATTTTATTTACTATTATTTGTTTAGTTTTCAAATGATAATAAATAAATAAAATAGATTTAAGTGGTCTAATATACGCGTATTTTCTAAGAGGTGTCAACCAAATGGTATTCAGAACTGTTATAACATTTTAGAAAAAAAGGCCTTTTTTTAGATATGGTAATGCACACTTGATGGCAGGTGTTTATAAATATTACATAAAAAATCCAAAGGGTCCTTAAGCCTTGCCATTATTTAGAAATATACCATCTCTTTAAATTACAGAAGGTTTTGAAGATTCTCTTTCTTTCAAAAATGTCTTCAGGAATTCTTACAAAAAACTCTCTATTCATTTTTCTAATTATCAATGGCTAGAGGTTAGATTTCTTTACCTTACCTTTTTGCATTTAGATCTTTTTATGCAATTTGGATTCAAGCATATTTAAAAATCATGATTCTGCATATGAAAATTCCAACAATATATATATTTTTTTTCGATCACTTTTTCAAAACTAATTATAGTAAATATCAAGTTTTAAAAATGTCTATAGTAAATGTAAAATTTATGATGTAAATAATTTATCTATTCTTTATTTATAGTGTACATAATTCTTATATATACAATAAATAGATTTATAGTTCCAATAATGTATTTACCTCCTTGTTTATAATGTAAACATTTCTTATTTACATAGAAAATAAGTTGCTTACATTGTAAATATGACATTAGTACAAATATTTTCAAAACCTAACATTTATTTCAAAAATTTTTAAAAATCTGACATTTCTCTCATTGCCCATTTTGTGAAATATTTGTAGCAAATGACAGTTTTAACTCTTGTATTGGAGAGAAAAATTTCAATTTGGTGCAAATGACATTTATTAAAAATATATCAGTAAAATAATGAGGTTGACAGGATGGTTACAAAGAGAAAAAGAGGTACAATAGAATTTCAAGGAATTTTAAATTTTGTGTAAAACAAAATAAACTAAATGGTCATAATTTTGGTTAAACTAAATCAAATAGTCAAAATTTTCAAAATCGGTGATACCTTGCCTGTTTTGTATGTCACCTATTGTCCCTTTTTGCCTACCGTGTTGACCCCATTGTGAAAAATTAGGTCTCGTGAACTTGGTGTGTAGCTTGTCATGAATTCACGACTCCTTTCATGATGCCTCATCGCATGGGCTTTCTTTTTGACAATTTCATTGTTCTTCTCCAGTGAAGGCCTGTTGAAGAGCTAAAAAAACAAGAGAAAAATTGCATAATATGGTACCTTTTTAACCAATCTATTTTTTATGCCACAAATTATAAAACTTAAAAAAACATATGCCATAAATTTTAATTTGTCATGTATTTTGATTTGCTTCAAAAGGAAAAAAATAACTTTTTTTTTTCAATTTTTTCTCCCTCCCCTTCTCTGCAATCAGCATTTTTTGAATCAACCTACTATAAACTCTAGAAAAGCTTGGTCTCATCTCAAGTGTCGTCGGAGCCATGCCGATCAAACATCTCCTCACCACCAAAGTTGATCAAGCATCTCCTCACCACCAAGCCAATCAAACATCTCCTTACCACCATAGCCCGATGCTCTAACAAAGGGATCGTCATTTCGATCCACCCCTTTCTCTCCCAGGTGGTTCAAGGCGCATTGACCTTGCCAAGGAATGCAACCTTGTGGTTTTCAACATCGACGATCTATGAGCAAAGATTAGAATCACCACCATGGAGGAGAGAAACTCCACTACTAAGCCCTGACAAACCAAGGGAACAGCTAAGCTTTAGCTATCTCCCTTCAACAACATTGAGGAGCAACGAATCTTTCCTTAGGATCATCTTCTTTGGTGTGTGCAATCTCCCCTTAGATACAACATATCCCAAGTGGCTCAAGCTGCATCAACTTCACCTGATTCTCAGGCCTGAAACATTCTCTCATCTAGAAGCATCTATGCCCAATGCCACCCTTTTAAGGCGGGTCAAATTATACCATAGCCAAAAACTATTTATGCTCACTGCCATATTAAATGACACATTTAGTAAAAGTTTTTCTTTGCAGCGACTAAAATGCCCTAGAATAGTTACGCTCCTTTTCCTACTTTCTTCCATGCTCTCTTTTTTCCATTCTTTTCTGTTAAATCTATATATGCCTATGTCACTCGTCGTTTCAACATCGTCATTGTTTCCATCAAAGTTTGAGCATTGGTGAGCCAAAGAAGTGTTGCTTGAATCCCTCAGCCACTAGATCTTCTACCTTTGTTGCCTCTACTGTCATGCAGTCAGGAGAGGCAAATAGAGATCCAACATTCATTATTGGACTCCTCTGCTATGGCGACTCGACTTCTCAAGCCATCAAATTTCACGACTTACTTTAAAACTTGCTTAAATTATCTTCAATATAGTTTGAGTTGTCAAAATTTTAGGGATTTTTTTGCATTAGTTTAGTAGCTAAGTAAACTCATTAAACTTTAAAGTTATCACTTTGAAAATCTATTACTCTTTTAAGAGAAATAAATCATGCACTTGAAATCTATACACACTTTCATAGTTCATATTTACTTTTAAAATAAGTTCATAAGTAAATTACTACTTAAAATACAAAATAATGTTTTACTATGTGCAAACACTAAGATTGGTCTAAAGAGTGACCATAACAACATAGTAACTAAGGTTGATATTAAAACACCATATAAATTTTCATAGGACATGGAAACATAAAAAACATTATGGTAGTATCCGCACCCTAACTACCACCACTACATGCCAAGTTTAATAGTCCATCCAACTCAAGGCTGAAGAGTTAGTTTCCTACCAGGATTCTCTACAGCATGAACAAATATAATAAGCTTTCACTCATGAAGTACAAACTTTTATTCTCACAAAACAATTTTAAAACAATGTCAATGTATGACAAATTATGCGTATACCAATTTTGCTTCATTATAAAGTCATTTATATTGATATGGGCCTTATGTGTACGTACCAATGTGTGCCACCATTAGAGAGTTGGGAAAGCAACTCAAAACTTATAACCAACCACACCCATGGTTAACATATCATAACAGCCTCCCTTAAGTTAGAGGTTGCTACGACAAAGCTTAACTTATATTCTTATTACCATCTTGCCATTTAGTGAACATGTGATTATAATCATGCTACATAAACCAATACATAGCCATATCATGATAATAATTAAATAATGAACACATTTCTTGAACATATGAATTGTACCATGGATGCATGCCATTTCATAATTACCTTAATCATGCATACATACATTCACAAACATGAATAAATATACTTTAACAATCTTGATAACAATTCATGATGTATGTGAGGTTTGTACTTACTTGGATTACAAAAATAAAGTGTGGTCCTTAACAGTTGGCCTGACATCTTGATGAGACTTAGAAAATGCACATTTCTTAAAGCTATAATCAATAATTTTACGTTAATATTTCTCATTAAGCTCCTTAATTAATAATAATTAAGTGATAAGCAATATTTTAATGTCTTAGTGTGAAAATATATTTAATTTTGTGTTTTTAATATGTTTCTATGTTTATTAATATTTTTGATAATTTATAGAATCCTTTCGTATGTAAAAATTAGTTTAGTATGAAATTAATTAAAACCATAAAAATAATGAGTGGTAATTTTATTTTGAGTCTTAATGTGTTTGATGAGCGGTAAAAATATTTTCAAGTTTTAAAAATCATGTCTATCTCAAACTGAAAGAGACTGAAATTTTGGAAGTTTATAAGTCTTTTTGTGTATTTTAATATAAAATAAATATTTTTAATATGATTGTAAATATTATGTTTATAAAATAATTAATTTAGTTTTAATTTTCTATCTCTAGATTTAAAATCTGATGGAAAAACGGACCAAAATAGCACCAAAGCAGGCAAAATAAAAAAACAAATGCCTAAAAATAAATAAAAATTTGAATTTATAAAAGACTAGGCATGTGACATGTTCTCCACCCTTAGATTGCGCTGCCAATAGGTCTAGACCGTTCGATGAAGGCCAGGTGTCGTGACATCATTGCATGCATTAGACGCATGTCAGGTGCAGGCCCCACCACTTGTGAGACTTGTCTAATCCATTGCAGCCGTTTCACGTGAGCTCAGTCAATGCATAATCTTAACCATTTGTTGATTTGTAATACCTCTCAAGCTAACTAATATGCTCGTGGAAATCTTATTTAGTTAGGATAAAGAGTATTAATCTTTCATTTACATTATAAATGTTATGGTTTGCTTAAAATATTTGTTTCATTACAGAAGAGTCTTGGAACTATCGTTTCACTTATTTCCTTATTTACAACATATACAGTATTTCAAAATGAGATGTGCAATATACTATCACATTTAGAGTTAGTAATATATCTATTTACAAAACCATAATAGAGTTGCTAAGTTTGACAAAACATCGTTCCAAAATAAGCTTCAAAAGCTGATCTCAAACATAGCGTATGAACAAATCCAATAGCCCTGGATACTCAGCTAACCCATAACCTTGTACATCCTTACATGCATTATAATAACTATAATAAGCTAAAAGTTTAGTAAGTAGAAACTAACGCATGAACATGGAAATTGAATAAGAACGCAATTAGAAATTTTCTTTTATCAGTTTTCTTTCAATAATTCTTTCTTTTTTTGGATACCCTTGGAGTGTAGTACTTAACTGGTAATGATAGACTGTGGTTTTCGGAACCTGTTTATCATAATTTGCCCAATGTAATAATAATAATAATATATTTACTATATTGAGTCTCAGTCTTTATGGTTTTCTTATCTTAGTTTTTCAACCTTAAAGCATTCACCACTCTTTGTTGGGTCAACCGGTCCCATGTCCTTTGCCTACCCGACCACTAATTAAGCAACAAACCTTCATTTTAGTTAAAAGCGTCATTCCTTTTTTTGATCATATCACATGTTCTAATGGAAATGTCATGAATTGTGAATACATTTCAACAATCTATATCATTCTCAAATAACAACAATCCAATCAATACACCTTAAAACATAACGTGACATAGTCCATTTGATGCAATAAATAATAGTTTCTACTTGCCTCGAGTCCCATTTATGTTGAGTAAAAAGATCAATCATCTGAGAATATAAGATGTGCTAAAGGCCTAGCATTATAAAATCATATACCATTTAATTTCTCATAAACCAAACTTATTGATCTAGGTTATAAGTTCATATTATAAGGGTTTTCTATTGAATGAAACACAAAATGTGCTGAGTATAACAATGTCAAAATGCACATTTATGGCCAAAGAACAAGCTATACTACTAAACATATGATTAAACATGGAGATTAAATGTTCCATGATCTTAACAAACATGCATTTCAACTCATTCCTACAATAAATTATATTATGTTAACCACATATAATTTTACCTCTTTCTAACCAAATCAGGTCTTCAATAAATCAATAACATTTCCAAACATTAAATATCATTAAGGGAAGTACATAATCTTATAAAAACAACCTAATACATGAGAATCAAGCGTGGTGCAAATTTGATTTCCCACTTAACTTGGTTTTGCATTTTCTTTTCATAAATTCAAAAATAACATTCTAACTAATTTTCACCTATTTACAAGCATTCAAAATTACTTAATAAACACTTAGGATCAATAGAAATAAAAGGACATAATCAGTTTCTACAAGATTATCAATTGTGCAAAGAAACTAACTTAACTAGCTTAGTTTGAGCTCATGTCTGTTCCTAGCTTATAATTTCTACATCTATAATCATATATAACAAAAAATAACTTCATTACATGATAAGGAACATAAATATAGATGTTATCTTCTAGGGCTTGAAGTTAGGGCTCTATTGGAGGTCAAAACACATGATTTTCAAGCTCAAAATGGTGAGAACTTGGCCTAATTTGTAATCCAAATTTCTATGGCCGTGTTTAAGTTTTGTGAGCATTAGGACATGGAAAATAGGGAGATATAAGTGGGGAAAGTCCTGGTCAAATTTGGGGCTGCTAGGAAGACAAGAGGAAAAAATAGAGTTTTGAAGTGAATTTGACTTAGTCATAAGAAGGTGGGTTGAAAGAGGAGGTTGCTTGAGAGCTTTTGCCATCTTTTTCTAGGGTTTAACTTGTAGAAAAAGTGCTAAGTAAGAAAAAAATTCAACTAATAGTTACTCAATTAAATTCAAGTACAAATAAGTGCAACTTAAATTTTTATAACCTTGTCAACCAACCAATCAATTTCCACCATTTTGCATACTTTCAATTCTAACAAAATCTAGCATTTTCAAGGTGTTAATAGGAAAACAATTAGTTTGGAATGCATTTAAATTGGAAAAATACTTTCCAATCAATTCATAATTGTTTAGCATACTAATCTTCCTTATTGAGAAGCCTAGCATTTCACTATAATTAGAACTTTTGAAAAACATGTTAGATCATATATTAATAATTCAATATTGTATTTATTTAATATAAGCATGTTTATGCATGATTTAATCTTATAAACAATGAGTGCTCATGCTTGTAAAATATAATTTCTATATGATCAAAATTCAATAATGTGTGTTCGTTAAATGCATAAATATGTAAGATGCTTATTACTAGCTAATTGTGAGTTAATTGGGCATTACAATCCTCTCCTCCTTATAAAATTTCATCCTCGAAATTTGACATACCGAATAGTTCTGGATATTTGTTCTACATAAATTCCTCTCCTTCCCATGTGGCTTCTTTTACTGAATGATTCCTTCATAAAACCTTAACTAGTTTAATCTTTTTGGTCTTCAGCTCCTTTTCTTTTCTATCAAGGATCTATATTGGTTTCTCCTCGTATGCTAAATTAGAAGTTATTTCTAATGACTCATAACTTAAAACATGCAAGGGATTACAAATGCACTTCTTGAGCACGCCACATGGAAGACATCATGTATACTAGATAATGAAAGAGGTAAGGCCAATCTATATGCTCTATCACCAAACCTTTCAAGGATTTTAAATGGGCAAACATACCATGGGCTTAGCTTTCCTCCTTTCCCAAATCTCATGACGCTCTTCATGGGAGCTACCTTTAGGAATACATGATCCCCAATAGTAAACTCTAGATCTTTTCTTCTTTTATCTGCATAGCTTTTTTGTCTACTTTGTGCTGTACTCATTCTATCACAAATCTTTTCTAATGCCTTAGCAGTTTTTTGTACCATCTTTAGACCAAGCAATTCTATTTTTCCAACTTCATCCCAATGAACTAGAGATCTACATTTTCTTCCATAAGATGCCATTCCAATTGTTGCTTGGTAACTATTGTTATAAGTAAATTCTACTAGAGGAAGCTTTGTATCCCAACTCCCTTGTAAATTAAGCATACAAGTTCTTAACATATCTTCCAATATCTGAATTACCTTTTCAGACTAGCCATCACTTTGAGGATGAAATGCTGTACTAAATGCATGCTTTGTTCCTATAGCACTATGTAAACTCTTCCAAAATGCAGATGTGAACTTAGGGTCTCTATCAGACACTAATGGGACTGACACTCCATGTAATCTGACTATCTCTTTGATATACAATTAAGCATACTAGTCCATACTATAAGTGGATTTTACCTGGAAGAAAATGTGCTGACTTGGTTAACCTATCCACAACCACCCAAATGGAATTAAATCTGCTTTGAGTTTTAGGCAATCCAAGTATAAAGTCCATTGTGACGTGTTCCCATTTTTACTTTGGAATCTATTAAGGCTTTGGCAACTTTGCTAGTCTTTGATGTTTAATCTTAACTTGTTAACATAAGTAAAACCCTTAGCCACAAACTTTGCTACAGCTTTCTTCATTCCAAGCCACTAATGATGCTGCTTTAGATCTCTATACATTTTTGTGCTATATGGGTGTATTGAATAAGGAGTCATATGAGCTTCTTTCATGATGTCTTCTTTAATGGCCTTACAAATAGCACACACAACCTCCCTCTATATCTTATAATCCAATCATTAGTAACTGACAAGTTTGATCTCTTTCCTGCATCAATTTTGTTTCTCAACCTAATCAAATGCTTGTTCATCTTTTGACCTTCTTTAATTTTATCTTGTAGCACAAGTTGCAATACTAGAGTCGACAATCTACTCGTTATTCCTTTTAGGACTATTTCAAGCTCCAACCTTTGCAACCAATAATATTGGCTTTTAAATGACATGAAGAGATGACATTGATTTTCTACTCAAGCCATCAGCGACCACGTTTGCTTTACTAGGGTGGCAATTGATTACACTAGTCTTTCACATGTTCCCACCATCCACGTTGCCTCATATTCCACTCCTTTTGGGTGAAGAAGTATTTTAGACTCTTATGCTTAGCATAAATCTCACACTTCTCACCATACAGATTAATGTCTCTAGATTTTTAGAGCAAAAACTCCAGCAACAACTTCCTAATCTTGAGGGACAATTCTTTTCATAGTCTTTTAGTTGCCTTGAGGCATATGCGATTATCTTCCTATTCTGCATTTACACACAGCCTAAACTATTCTTGGATGTATCACTATAATAACACAAATCTACCAGTTCTTGATGGAATGGTAAGCACAAGAGCTGTGATTAGCCTATGATTCAATTCTTGAAAACTCTTTTCACAAGGATCAATCCAGTAGAATTTCATATTCTTTCTAGTCAGTGAGGTTAAAGGAGTGGCTATTTTAAAGAATCCCTCAACAAATCATCGATAGTATCCTAGCAATCCTAAAAAACTCCTAACTTTTGATATATTTGTTGGTGTTGGTTAGTTAGCAACATCTTCCACTTTACTTGGATCAATAGAAATTCCATTCTTGGACACTGTATGTCCTAGGAATTCTACTTGTTCTAGCAAAAATTTGCACTTCTTAAATTTGGCATACAACTTGTTTTCCTTAAGAACTTGTAGCACAATTCTTAAGTGTTCTTCGTATTCTTCCTTACTCCAAGAATAGATCAAAATGTCATCAATGAACACAATCAAAATTTATCAAGAAACTGCTTGAACACCCTATTCATCAACTCTATAAATGCACCAAGGGAATTTGTTAAACCAAAAGGCATCATAAAATCTCATAATGTATATATCTTGCTCTAAAGGCAATCTTCTTCTACACATCTTCTTCTTTGATCTTCATTTGATGATATCCGCTTCGTAAATCAATTTTTGAGAAAACGAAACCACCCTGTAATTGATCAAACAAATCATCTATCCTAAGAAGTGGATACATGTTCTTAATGGCCACCTTGTTTAACTCTCTATAATCAATATATAATTGCAACATGCCATCTTTTTCTTTAGAAATAACACAGGCGCTCCCTAACGAGAATAACTAGGGTGTATAAAACCCTTATTGAGCAATTCTTGCAATTGCACCTTCAACTTCTTTAATTCTATTGGTGCCATTCTATAAGGTGCTTTAGAAATTGGTACTGTTCTTGGTACAAGATCAATTTCAAACTCAGTCTCTCGATCAAGTGGCAATCCTGGTAAGTCATTTGAGAACACTTCTAGGAACTCTTGAACCACATCCACATCTTTTAGCTTTAATTTCTGTTCCATTGAAGTACCCATAACACTAGCCAAATAGCCAACACAACCTTTATTAAGCATCTTTTGAGACTTCATTGCATTTGTATATGGTATAGATGATCTCCTTGTGGTTCCTCTAAATACAAATTGTTCTTCTGTAGGTGACTGAAATATCACAATCTTCTTGTTGCAGTCAATTATAGCATGATATTGTGTCAACAATCCATACCCAAAATGACATCAAAATCATCCATATTTAAAACCACAAGATCCACATATAAGGTTTTATCACCAATTTGAATCAAGCAGGCCCTTAATATTTGATTCTATTTTAATTTAAGCTGCATTTCTTGCTATTGAAGTTCCAAAATAACAAAATTCTAAAAAAGGAAAAAAATATTGTAAAATATCGTGAATATATGTTATAAATAATAAATATTAATCCTTGTTAGGGGTATGCTCAGCACCATAATCTCAGAGACCACTCCGTGGTTGTCCAGCCACCCTGCTTAGATATAGCAATTTTTAATACACCCATTGCTCCCTTTTTGATAAAAAACTTCTTCTTGAGGTGCTCCCTAGGGCCCCACCGGTCACCACACAAGATGTTGCCTCCCGGTGAGAACACGTGCTTGGGATGGATAGGTACGGCTACAACAAGGCAACAACTCATCTTTAAAGGTCAACACATGGCCTTATCTTAGCCCTTAAATGAATGGCTGACCCTCCTTCAAGAATGTGACACTTGTTACCAACCACCTCACACCACTTGATTGGACACTCGGCTCACAGGTCAAAGCCACCAAGCACCCGGTTTAAGTTATGGCCTATAAATAAAGACCATTTACTCCACCTAAAAGGTAACATGGAGTTTCTCACCAAACCCTACTTCTGATCTCGACCGAACAGGTACCTAACTTGAGCATCAGAGAGCCTTTGGTTGGCACTACACCATTGTTCCTTTTGACCTCTGAGGTGCCCCCTCTTCTTGTTACAAGTATGCCTCGAGAAGCTGAGACAAGAAAGGAAGATAGTTCGACCACCTTGCATAGCTGCAAGTGGAGTTGATCACCAGAGGACTAGACAGAGCATCAATAGTTTGGTGTTAGAAGTAAGGCACATTGCCTTTCTAGCATTCCAACTATTAGCATCTTCATTCAACATGGCCGCGAGAGGAAATAATTGTAATGAAGCTCTTCGACAAAAGGGGTCGAGGATCATCTAGAGCCGATACCAAGGTAGACTTCATAGTAGGTCTCGCACAATTAGGTCCGATCAGGTGGCCAAGTCACCAAGGGTAGAGCGGCCCTAATTGCAGAAGATATGATATAAGAATTAACTACCATAGTGTGCCTTCTTACATAGTAAATGGCACAACAATAAGCATAGCAACAGCCCTCTGTTCTCTTTCTGTTGGCCTGGGAGGACCGGGCAGGTGGTCGAGTAGGGCTGAGGGACGACCCCTATAATGAGGGGGATCTAAGCAAGTCAGACCCTAAGCATCATAAAGCATCTCTCGAAGCAATCGATTAGTTTGAGATGGTTGGTAGGGGCCTTGAGATGACCGCGACCGTTCTCCACAAGGTTCATGGGCCTCAGTTCGAGACTGACTAGAAGTTAGAGACAATGATAGTGTAGAGGATGAAACTACTTGATGACGCCAATAGTTGACAACTACGAGACCTATAGCAATTGATCGACAAAATCAGAAACAGGAGCTACGGGGTAGATAAGGTGGCATGCCTGACCCACGCTTCACTGATGCCATCATGACGACCCCCGTGCTGAACAAATTTAAGGTGCTACAGATCAAGGCTTAAGATGGAACAACCAATGTGGACGAGCACCTCTAGCTCTATAGGGGCCGCAAAATACCACATAATGCTAGTGATGCTGCAATATGCAAGACATTTTCATTGACTTGGACTGGCTTAACTCGACAATAGTTTAAGCGCATAGAGCCAAGCACCATGAGCTCATTCTGGTAGCTGTCCGATGCCTTCTCGACAAAGTTCGCCTCATCTAGGACAAAAAGGAAGGAGCTGATTCATCTTTATGCTATAAAGTAAGGAGACGATGATGTAAGGGATTATATCAACCGTTTCACTTAAACATAGGCACATCAAATAAGAGACCTTTAAACATGCCTTCTATGATTTGGCACCCTCCTTGTGTAATCATCAATAAAAGTGACGAAGTATTCATACCTTCCTTATGCCTGGATATTCATCAGTCTACAAACATCACTATGCACAAGTTCTAGAACCCTTTCGGCCCTATTGCTCTTAGACCTGAATGGTCTTTTGGTCATTTTACCCTCTAAATAGGATTCACATTGAGGTATAGATTCCACCTTTAAGTGACTTAAAGGTCCATCCCTTACCAACCTTTGAATCCTATTTAGGTTAATATGACCAAGGCGTAAATGCCAAAGATAAGTCTTATTAGAGTGGAAAGTTTTAAGTCTTTTAGAGTTATTATCATTTATCTCAGCATTAAGCAGTAAGTCTATCTTAGGTTTGATAAAATATAGATTATTTTGCATCTATCCAGAATAGATAAAAGATTTATTTTTAGGAATCACCACTTTATTATTAAAAGAAACCAAATAGGAGTCTTTAAATAAACAAGCAATAGAAATTAAATTCCTTTTAAATTTAGGAACATAAAAACAATCTCGTAAAATTAAATTCTTATAATTATCAAAATAAAGATGGACGTCTCCCATTGCTTCCCCCAAGACCAAGGATCCATCGCCCATCCGAAGCGTGAAGTCCTTATGAAGCAGACTTCTCGTTTCTTTGAAGCCCTTCTTTAGAAAGGAAGTCCTTGTAATGCTTCTGTATGTGCCCGACCTTCCTACAAAAGAAGCACTTAAGTTTCTTTGGGTTCTTCTTCTTCTTCTTCTTGCTTTTGTTGTTAGCAGGAATAAAAGATTTCCTATTCTTGGCCTGTTGTTTCTTTACATTCCTAGAATTGGGATTGGAACTAGAAGCAGCCGCCAAATTGGCCTTTCCACTCGTTGGAGACTCCTTGATCAGTAGTTTGAACTCGTGTAACTATTTCATTAATTCTATTAAGATCATATCCTACCTATTGCTTAAATTAAATGTGGCTTTAAATGGAATAAATTCCTTTGACACTCAAAGACCATAGTCATCTGAGTTTCAGCATTGATGTCAGCTCTATTGGTTTGTGCCTCAGCGGGTAACTCATGACCAACATCATGTGCTCCTTTACAGATGTCCTCATCCTCTGCTTCCAATTTAATAGTCTTTGAAGCGCCCCTTGCCATTTGTTAGGGCCTGGCCTCCGAACATGTCTTTAAGATTATCCAAGGTCTGCTTTGCAGTCTCATAATCTTCATGTTGAGCCTGCAACATGTTATTCATGCTGGCCATAACATAACAGCAGGCTTGATCATTTGCATCTTTCCAGAGATCGTACGCTTGGAATTGCTCATTAGTGGAATCTCCCGTAGGCTCAGGAGGACAAGGGGTTGTCAGCATAAATTTCAGTTTCTCAAAGGAGAGGACAATATCCAAGTTCCATTTCCAATCATTATAATTATCTCTGGTTAATTAGTTTTTGTCAAGTATCGAAGATAAAGCATTTTAGACATTTTTTAATCTATAATAAAGAATCATATACCAAACATAAGCAAACATATCATAATAATTTAGTAAGATAACACAATCATACAAATGTGTTTATGGTCAAAACCTTGAAAATATCACAACCTTACAACGATAATTCCTAACTTAGAATTCAACAAACTCCTAGAGGAGTCATGCCAAATTCAATCAGAAATACAGATCGCCTCCTGATTAATATATACCATCCAAGACTCATATGATCTAGCATATATTAATTATCCTTTCTTTGGCCATTAATTTTATTAACAAAGCTTCTATGGGAGGTTAATAATAAAATGAACATGAGTGAATAACCATCGTTTCAATATTTTATCTATGATTTATAATCACCACCTAGGGGTGTGCAATGATAAATCATGCTAAAATACCTTATCCTTTTGGAGATCCAATCTGGTACATGATAGAAATTCTTTCATAGTGGTCAAGACCATCATGTTCTTCCTATGGACTAATGATGGAGGCCTTAGGTCCTCTCTTTGAAAACCTTCTCCCATTCAATCTTTTGAAATCGAGATTTTATTTTGAAAGACATGTATGAACAATTTTAATATAAGCAGCACTCCCTATTCTATATGGTATGTTATCAATATACATAGCAAATCATATTATAATGCAGACAAGCAAAGCTACAAGCAAAATAATAATAAATAACTGTAACATTATGGTTCCACCCTAGAGAATAGAAAACAAAGATTACAAGAGAATAATCAAAACATATTATTAATTCTTCATCCTTGAATCTTCAAGTTGTATCATTCTTCATGTAATCCCATCTTCAAGTCTTCAATCCTGTATGAATCGAATACTCCGTATTTCTGGTCGTATCCAAATTTGATGTTTCTCAGAATTGTCCCAAAAATAAAATTAAAACTGCACCGAAAAACTAGACCTTTTTTGGAAAAATTTCCAACTCTCTATCGGCAGGCCGATCTGTGTAATCGGCCTATCGGTCATGACCCACCGGCCTGCCGATCTTTACAGATCAATCTGCCGATGCATGACAGATCGGCCTGTTAAACTAGAAGTTTGGACTGCCACCAGAGCCACTTGATTTTTGCCCTGCTGATGGCCTGCCGAACCTCATGTCCGGCCTACCGATCTGTGACCATCGGCTTGCTGAACTAGAGTGTTTGGCATGCTGACTGAGCAGAAATCACCCTTTTCAGAAAATATAATTTTTAATGCAATTCATCAATTTTATTTTCAACGATTCAAAAACATAAAATTAGAGACTCAGGAAATACATGGGAGCGCCATCATCTATCTTCTAGATCTGCCATCTTGATCCGTCTTTTCTAAATGATTATTTAATTATAAGATTCTTACAAAATTTAAAATTAAATAATAACTCCTAGACGGAGAAGATAGTCTGCCATCTAATTATATAAAAAACCTAGATACACATTCTAACCTTTAAGGAACCATAACCGGTATAAATTAATTAATTAATAAATAATTAAATAATAATTTAATCAACCATAATTAATTAATAAACATTTACCATATAATCCATGACAACATATAAAATATATAGAATCTTAGAGTGCCAACTCTCTATAAAATTAAATTCAAGCATAGAAGAGATCAAGGTCATATAATTTATACATATAGCATAATCTCAAACTCATAAATTTATGTAAAAACTATGGCTTTGATACCAATTGTTGAAAAAATAGCACGCAGTAGAATTTTAAAATTTTTATATTAGAGTATTTTCTAAAACATAAGTTTGACATGCTATGTGCTTAAATTTTTATATCAGCTTCCTCAATCTGTGTAGAGAAGTAATGTTCTAGAAGGACCTCAACCAATTAGCCTTCTTTGCTATTCTCTATCCACGATTGGAGTGAGTATGGGCTCACACGTACAACTCTTCCATCAGGTGACTCTCATTCCAACCAATTGAGAGAACCCAAAGCTAGTGTTCATGATTTGTGAACAAGAGCTCTCAATGAGTTTTAGATTATCACCAAAAGAGTATCACTCTTGATCTCTCAATTGATCTAAATAACTTATGAGACTCACTCCTTATTTATAGAGGTTGGGTCTAAGGTCAGTCCTTATCAGATAAGGTCTCAAAAATTTGAATCAGAATCAAATTCGGATCAATATCTAATGAAATCTGCGTGAAAACGCGTGATCTTTTTTTCACGCATAGGTAGGCCGTTCTGTCTAATAGGTAGGCCAAACTGTCGAAAAAAATATCAACAAATCTTTTATTTTTCACTCGAGATTCTATAGGATAAAGTTTTAGTTTTAATTCAAATAACCCAATAGAAAAGTTATCTAATTAAAACAACTTTATCTAGATAACCTCTAGGAAAATAAATGAATTCCTAATAATTCTACAAGTTTATCTTGATTTAATTTATTCAAAAATAAATCAACTGATAAATAGACAAGAATTATTTGATCCCAATAATTCAACAAGTTTATCTTGTTTTAATTTTGTAACAAAATTAATTCAACCGATAAACAGACATGAATTTTTTGATTCTTTGGAATTTTAACCAATCTAATAAATCTGACATAAGTCACCAATTATCGAAAAAACATGTTGTATCGTTACAAGAGTTTGTGAGCTAGTAAAGGGGACCTGATGGGCCTATATAGTTCAAGCTCTTGATAATTATAAAACACAATATCCTAGATATATATTTCATAATTATCAACTCCAATGCTACTCCATTAAAAGCTTGGAGCTGCACTATCGAACTCTATTGAATTACGACACCTGTATAGCTAAATCTCCATGACATATCATAATGTATTGTATCCCCATAGGATTATTCATAATCGGCTTAAAGACTAGTTCTGTCTTACCTTCTCGATTATTTTTATCTTACGTTCCATTATCTCACCATTAGAAAACTTACCATCCAAAGACAGTATACCATTCGGTTACACCTATGTATCGAAATGGTTGAGTGCTTCAGTTTTCCAATTACAGAATAATGCATATAAGAGGATATCACACTCTTAAAGAGGAGCTATGGATTTCATATCTTTGAATAATAGGTCTACGCTATCAAGAGTCATGCCTCCAACGTACTGGTATGCATTCCACTACTAAAATGTGGGTGTCACCCTTTGGTACATCAAAAGACACAAGTCTAGACAATGGGCCCACTATTCATTTCAGGATTAAGATACAATACAAATCATTGTCTAAAGTGAATCGATTTGCCAAGACAGAATTATTAATCCAAATCAATTTACTTTATGTCCCGATCTAACACATCGTCACCTATGACAATATGCCAATGTTTCTATTCACGGAGTCCACCTCTGAGGGCCAAGACAGACCATCTTCCAATAGGGATATAGACAACATAACAATCTTTACATGAATAAAGTGCCCAACTTTATTCCCTCGATTACGGATCTTATGATTTAGACTGTCACCTTAAGAATTGTGTCTTCTGCATAATCTGTCCATCATATGCCTAATTCTTAAAGGTTTAGATCGACCGTCTCAGACTATTGTTTGCTTAACATACATTCAACAAATATAAACGTAAAGAAGACAAGATTTGGTATATAAATAATAAATAAATTCTTTATTGATAAAAATGTCTCCAAAAACATATTACATTTTTACTCCTTAGGGCATACATGTATAACACCTACTTATAAGGTTCTTAAATCAAATGTTGGGTTGGGGACGTGAAGAAATCCCTAAAGGCTACTAGGTGCCTAGAGGAAACAATATATATGGGTAACGAGTATAAGACCTGACTATGCCGAAGGTTCCCCTAATTGGACCCCAAGAGTGGTTGAGGTGTTACAAGGTTCTTAAATCAAATGTTGGGTTCGTGTTGGGGATGTGAAGAAATCCCTAAAGGCTACTAGGTGCCTAGAGGAAACAATATATATGGGTAACGAGTATAAGACCTGACTATGCCGAAGGTCCCCCTAGTTGGACCCCAAGAGCGGTTGAGGTGTTACAACATGGATGGCTATGATTTCCTAGGTGGTTTGATCTAGCGGCTTAGACATTGCCACATGGCAATCTTTTGGTTTTAATTTCTTTTCTGATTTTTTCATGCACTTAAGATCCATTTTTGTTGGTTTTCACGTTGTTTTTCTCTATTTTTCTTGCAGATTTCAAATCTAAAATAAAATAAACAAACTAAAATTAATTATTTTACAAACATAATATTTACAATAATTTAAAAATATTTATTTTACAATAAAACACACAAAACACAAATAAAAATTTCTAAAATTAACAAACCTTAACAAATATATTATTTAA
>CAMOHE010033741.1:0-41772 GCA_946598075.1 Artocarpus hirsutus | reverse complement strand
TTTACAATAATTTAAAAATATTTATTTTACAATAAAACACACAAAACACAAATAAAAATTTCTAAAATTAACAAACCTTAACAAATATATTATTTAAGACTCAAAAATATTTTTAAATATTACTAGAAATATTATAAAACATATTTATAGACTCAAAACTTATTTACAAATATTTTAAGACTTAAAATAAAATCACACAATATTATTGTTACAGCTTTGATTATTTACAAACTAAACAACTATAAAACCCGCAAATGATTCTAAAAATTACTAATAATATTATTAAGCATAAAAACACACTACAAACATATTTTTAAACATATTTTCACACATACACACTAAAATACTAATCATTGCACAAATGCTATAATTAAGAGATTTAACGAGAAAGGTTAACGTAAAATGATTGATTTTAGCCTTAAGAAATGTATATTTTCTCAGTCTCATCACCACCCCAACCAACTTATTGTTAGTCTTGAGCAATTAAAGTGTTAAATGATTGATTTCTTAAAAGCTTATGACTCCTTGTAGAATGTCTTTAGGGGTTGTTTTAAAATCATGGCTTAAAATAAAATACAGATATTGTTCAAGTTTGTTCTTTATTTCAAGTTTGTTGTTCAGTATTAATATAAACTAATTTATTTTAACAAAATCTTACAAGTTTGTTTTTCTTTCCTCTCTCTACTAATGTAGAATAACAATAAATTAAGGACCATTAGGACTTTATTTGACTTGTAGTGTAAGTCTAGGGTAAAAAAGTAGGATGAAGGATAAATTTGAAGCTTTATTCACCCATAAATAACCTACATTATTCTTGTACCTTTTAAAAATACAAATTAATTCCCAAGTAACAAACCCATAATTGAAGTAAACTTTCGCTTGTCATCCACTTTTTTTATTTTTTTTATTTTTTGATTTTGATTTTTTCTTTCTTTTTTTTAGTTTACAGACTTACAGAATGAACAGATTTCCTTTCATAATCCTTCACATCTTCCCATAATATTACCATGACCCAAAATATGTCCAAACCGATCATATACCTAATGAGTAAAAGGTAAGAAGAAAGGATATGAAATCATTAAAAATGGTAAGCTAAAATTTTTGGGCGACAAATAAAAATGAAAAATTAAGCACAACGGGGTAACTAAGGATACAAAATATATACAAGTAAGTTTGAAAGACTCAAATGATCCAAAGATGACCTAAATTATGTCCTTAATTTAGTATTATTTAGGATTTCACCTTGAGAGGGACTTAAAAAATTTTTAAGATTTTATAAAAATAAACCAAATTATATTAATATAAACAGTCTCTAAATTAGTATAACAAATCAAAGTTTAAGATTAAGTGATCAAAATTTGAAAAAAATTAATCTAAATATAAGGCTAACACAAGCAACTAACATAAGCTTAAACAATATCTGAATTTTATAACGAGCCATGATATACCCATGTTTCTTCATCGGAAAAGAGGCACCTTAAGAAAAACAAAAAGAATGGAAACCAATATTTACAAAACATTTTTTAAGATTTTTCAATTTTTAGTTTTTTTATATATGAGATGCACAATACATAATGAAATATAATACAAACATGATTAGAACATGTATCAAGAATGCTAAAGACTCTATAACTCAGTTATCCTAAACATGCATGCATGTATGCACACAACATGGAGAAAAGCATTTATGAAAGATTACATTCTCGGACTAAATCGAGATGCGTTTTAGGACTTACTCCTTCACTCAGCCATCCCAACATTAAAAAAAGAATCTAAAAGTTTTACACATAACATACCATTTTTTTCTTTTTTAAATTTTCAATTTTTTTGGGTTTTTAAGATTTTTTACACTTAGTTTTTGAACAAGTCCCAAACAAAAACAACTCAAACTTGAAAAATTTTGACATAAATTTAAAAAATTTTGATACAAGCCCTTTCTCCCAACCTAAATTGAACATTATATTTAGTGTTTAATGAGATTAAGTAGAAAGAGCAATAACATATATATATATACACACACACACACACAAGAGTGGTTATTCAAAACAGACAAAGAAAAATAAACAAACATGCTGTAGATAAAACAAAACAAAAATCAAAGAATTTAGAAAGAAAGATCCAAATCTCATTTGCACTTCCTGCTGAGCTTTAAAGATGCAGTGTTTGCTTCGAGAGTGATGAATTGCATTTGCTCGAGCAATTCCTCAACAGTAGGAGCAGAGATAAAAATCTTACTTCTTGACTTTATAAGAAAGTTATGTTCTACTGCATTATCTAGATAACTTAAAAGACCATCAAAGAAAACCATGAACATGAAGCACACCTATTAGTTTATTAAGAATACCTAACTGACTCCAACTAGCTATGATAAACATCTCTTCTAGAATTCTTAGATCTCCTGGTAAAACAATGAAAGCAACTGAGTAATGGATCATTAGTTTTAAACACTCAGGGATATTTTTTACTATTTTTACAGTTTCTATGGTTTCACCACAAAGATTATTTTGAACAAGAAAATGAAGGATATAACCTAGGACTCCTCCTAGTTTAGCTCCGGCTATGACGGTTCTCATTAAACCAAGACTACCTCCTCCGTACACATGGTTTATCTTTTTCTTGGCCATGACTTGCTCTAAATGGAATGCAACATTTAAATTGTTAATACCTTTTTTTCGATAAAACCACAAAACACACAGATGTTTTTCAAATTCATAAACCATTGAGATGAGAACTCCATAATGGTTTCTAAGAAACTAAGACTTTTTTATGACTTTTATGTTTTTTTATGACTTGAAAACTTTTTACACTACTCTGAGTAAGACTCTAACAACGAGTAAGATATAATACATGATTGAGTATGATTGAAGACAAAAGGACAAGTAAAGATAGATGGATAGATATGACACAGCTATAAAACTTTTGAAAATATTTACCTGCCAAGAATTGTTCAAAAGTTTGAAAAATTAATTATTACTGTACAACTTTTGACAAAACCAAAAAGTGAAAGACACACTAAATATCTATCAAATAATTCATCTAACAGAGGAGACAAAAAAACATTAAATGCAAATAGGACAAACAGAATAATTTAAACAATCAACTATTGTAACAATCCCCAAAACAAAAATCTTTTTTACTTTATTTTTTTTATTTTTATGTTTTTCTATTTTTCTGATGAAAATTTATTTGATAATGAATGAAAAGTCATGTTCATCAAAATGCGTCTCCAAAAAATTTGTTACTCAACTATTTTAATAATTTTTCACTAAAACTAAATTCATATCCCAAATAACTTTTCAACAAATTTTTTTTAAAGAAAGCAAAAACAAAAAAAAAAAATATACTTTATAAATTTTGCTTAGAACTAGATGGACCAAGTGATTGTTGCCCTTTTAACCTTCTTACAAACTTAACAATTGGATCTTTTAAAGTTAGATTCCTTAGACGTTTTCTTTCTAGCATGAAATTGAGGCCAAAGTTTACAAATGGCTCTTTGAACATAACCACTAGGATGGTTTAAAAGAGAATCTTGAAGATCATGTAAGTTTTCTTTTGAAAGCCTGTCTTTACAAAAAAAGTATTTTATTGCCCGTATTTATAGACGTAAGACCTTTTGGCTTATATCTATGCTCACAATTTTGGCGAGAACACTTAGGACACTTTGAAGCCATGACTTGGGCTCTTCTTTTCCTAACACAAAGACTTGTATGCATCCCATGTAGACTTTATTTATGACATAAATAGGAAAAATAAGACCTTATATATACATGTTTACATCAGTTGGAAGTTTAAAATGAGAAAGGATATAAAGATGAGTGATTCTAGTTTTGTACTTCTACCTAATTTCTATTTGAGAAAGGGAAGAAAAGTACTTCTTCAAGTGATCATATTTAGGATCCATAATTTAAGAGAGAAAAAGATAAGATTCTTGAGAGCGAGTTGATAACTATGAAAGAAAGAGTTGAATGCTTTGAGTCGATTTGAGAGCTTTCAGGAGAGTAAAGTCGATTTTATAGGATTAAGAGAAAAAAGTTAAAGAATTTTAAGGAAAAATGTTTAAAGATTGAAGAAATTTGAAGATTCTTTGGAAATTTTTTGGGGAAAACTCTTAAGATCTAGAGAGAAAGTAGATATAAAATAAGAGCTTAGAGAGAAAGATCTAAGGATTTTGAGCTTAGATGTACAATGAACGGTTTTATAGAAAAGGATATAGTACTGTATAGACACGGGGGAAACTATGCTAACACTTGTGAAAGGTTAATTTGGGCTAGGCTAAACTGTAATTGGCTAAGTGATCTAAAAAAAGGTGAGAAACAACAACACTTATTTACAAAGAAAAAGAAAATATTTTTTGATTTTAAATTTTTCTTTTTTTTAACTTTTTAATTTTTTATATTTTTAAGAAAATTATAAAAATAAAAAAATTCATTTTAATTATTTCACTAAAATGCATTTCTACAAGTCATTGATACAAAGTACTAACAAATAAAACTTAATTATATCCTCCATAACCTTAGTCACTTTAAATGAATTTTTGAAATTATTTTTTTGAAGTTTAAGAAAACAAAGAAAATAGAAACACAACATATCAAAGCAAAGTTATTGAAATATAGATATATAGAAATACAAACACAAAAACATAATACAAGCATCAATCTATAATTATAATTTCATCTTTAGAGTATGAATCAATGAAGTTGATGACTGGTGGAAAATTAGTTGCCTTAAATCTTTCTAGAAGGTAACATTCCCAAAAACTTAAGTTGCCAGATGCTTTAAAAAGTCTTTTTGGAAACATCTCTTCATCCATGGGCTTGTATATAAGTTCATCCAGAGTTTCACCTATAAATTCATCTTTAGGTTCACCTTCAAAACCTTCATTTCCAAATTCAAGTTTGAAAATTGAATTTTTTGCTTCAAAGTTTCATTAGCTACATTCATGGGATGGTTTTCAACTTTTGATAGGACATTTGAATCAAAGATATTGGCCAAGTCATCTAAAGGATCAATAGATGTTCCAGATGTACTGCCCTTAACAAAGTTCACTTCACACTTGCTAGAAGGAGATTGCGGCATATTAAACATGTTGAATTATGAGGTCATATTTCTAAACGACAATTTTAATGCTCTATTTTTACAGTTAATTAAAGCATTGAAAGTTGTAAGAAATAGACGACCAATTCAAACATTTGAATTGGAAACAGGTTGTGTATCTAAAATAATAAAATATACTAGGAAGTAAAATTTATCAATTTGAACTAACACATCCTCAACAACACCTCTTGGAATTTTTATAAAATGGTCAGCTAACTCAAGTGTGATAGATGTTAGCTTAAGTTCATCTACACCTAACTATTAGAAAACAGCATAAGGCAAAAAGTTGACATTAGCACCAATATCTAGCAATACATGTTCAATTTGAGTGTTTCCTATGATACAAGAGATTGTAGGACAAACCTGGATCTCTAAACTCAGGTGGGGAATCATATTGAATGATGGAACCAAGATGTTCAAATTAAAGATGCAGTCTTAGTCATATTATGCTTTCTTTTAATTGTACACAAATCTTTCAAAATTTAGTGTAAAATGGGATTTGTTTGATTACATCTAAAAGTAGAATGTTAATTTTTACTTGTTCGAAAAGTTCACAAATTTTAGCATTTTTATCATGCTTATCTTTTGAAAGCAAATCTTAAGGAAATGGAACCTTTGGAATAAATTTTCTTTTGAGATTTCATTTTTTTTTAGAATTTTCTTTGTCATTATTAATTTTATCATCCCTTTTCAAAGTTGAATGAACCTTTTGATCTTTGAAAGAATGGTTTTTTCAACAGCTTTTCCACTTTGAAGAATTGTGGCAAAATTAACTGTTTCTTATTGCGATGGTGAACTAGAAGAGGCAACTTAATTAACAGATGTGTAATGTACAAGTTGAGCAAGAAATTTGCCTTTATCTTGAATACGAAGTGAAGAAGTGAGCTTAAAAATAGACTCTTTAATTTCATAAATGTCTTGTAAAGTGCGAGCATTATGAACTTCTCTCTTTTTTTTTTTAATGAATGCTTTTTGAGCTTGCATAAATGATTGCAAAGTGTCTTCAAGAGTTTTAACTTGAGAATAAAGATTTTCAAAAGGTGGAAAATTTCGTGGAGGCCTTGGAAAATTTTGTGAATTTAATGGAAATTGTGGATTTTGAGATTTTTATGGAAATGATGGATGATTTGAGAATTTTGAGGTAGAAGTGGTGGTGGTGGTTGAAATTTGTTGTTGGGGTTGATCATTTCTCCAACTAAAATTAAGATGATTTCTCCATTATGTGTCAGAATGTAGAGATGAAAAGGGCTTACTAACTAGGTCTAGTTGATTTGTGTAATTTACCAGTTTATGACACTATTCCTTAAAAATGAGCATTCATAGGTTGAGTGTCCTAGAGGTTGGCAAACACAATATAAAGTTTCAATTTTGGGTTCCTAAACATTCCTACGTTTTATGGCTTCAATCTTTTTAGTTATAAATACAATCCTAGCATTTAGATTATTTTCTTGACTAAGTTGATGAACACTTGTTTGAGCATTAGAAAGATTAGACCTAATTGAGCCTTCATAATTACCATGTCGCTAGTATTGAGAATTATTAGTACAGTCATCTAAAAAAGCTAATGCTTCAACAAGTTCTTTATTAAGGAATTCTCCATTACACATTGTTTTAATGAATTAATGGGCTTTAGGATTTAAACCTTTATAAAAGAAACTAATATAATGCCATTTTTCAAAACTATGTTGTGGGCAAGAGTTCAACTATCCTTAAAACGTTTGCAGCAATGAAAATAGACTTCCTTTATATTTTAGGAAAAATTTTAAATTTGTTTCTTCATAGCATTGGTTTTCTGAGTTGGAAAGAATTTCTTTAAAAATTCAATTTGTATTTTTTGCTATGTGCCAATTGATCTTGGTTTTGGAGAAGTGAGACAAGTTTTAGTTTCATCTTTTAGAGAAAAAAAAAAGATTGAGTTTAACAACTTCATTCCAAACATTTTGATTAGTGAAAGTAGTACAAACATCTTCAAACTCTCTTAGATGCAAGTATAGATTCTTAGATTTTGAACCATAAAAAGTTTGAAGCAAGTTAATCATGCCTGGCTGAAATCTAAAATTATGAGCATTAAGAGGACAACTAGACATGATGAAGTAGATTCATGAGGTGGTTACAAGTAATCACACATTGAACAAATAATAAGATTAATGATTTGTTGATTTGCCACGTTATCATTATTAACACTTTCATCATCTGCCAGTTTTTTTAAATATGAAGATGCAACAGACAAAACAGATGGTACAACAGGCCCTAAACTTTTCCTAACTAAACGATAAGATTTTAGTCTACGAGATCAAACACACATGCAAAACTAAGATTAAAAAAAAGAAGAAATGAGAATTTATGCTACGTAAATACTAATATGAATACTAACATGCAAACGACGTGAATGAAAACTTTTTTGGCTTTTTGCTTTTTTTTTTCTATTTTTAGCACTTGTAAAATAAAGAAAATTAACAATAACAATATTAACAAGATCGGGCGATACAATCGTCCTTTTAAGATAAAAGAAAAATAAAAGTACACAAGAGGAATATTTAGAAGTTAAAAGTTAGAATAGATAGTTAGAACGTTATAAGTGTTGGAAATATAAAAGTTAAATGTTAGAAAGTTAAAAAAAAAAATAAAGAATAGAAAAATAAAAATGCAGAAATATAAATATAAATATAAATATATATATTAATTAATAGGTGGGTTATCCAGCCATATATATAATATACTAATATATTGTCTTTATGTTTGTCTGTTCCTCAGCAACGATGCCAAAAACTTGTTCGGGTGTACAGGTGTGAATCCAATATAACCTCAAGCGTAAGGTTGTCCAAGTAATAAAAATCAATGAATCTAAGGTTGATCCCACAGCGAAAAGGTATAGCAAGTCAGTTATATTATTTTTTATTTGTTTTTTAAAGAATTTGAGGATTAAAGTTAATTATTTATAATTTATTTACAATATTTACACATTTTTTTACTTTTTTCATTTTTGGACTTTTTTGGGTGATTCTTGAAACCTCAACAAATTGAAATGTGACTTAAATTGGAATGATGAATGGTATTTCAATAAGTGCAATTAAATAGAAGATGAAACCTTAATAATAAGTGCAATTTTAACATAAAAGAAACAACAATTTTAACAATGTTGAGGATTAACGACTCTATTCTGGGAATTAACTTGAATATGTTTTAATTTTTCTGAAATTAATTATTAAAATGGTTTAAGTATGCAACATACCATCTTTTGTTTATAATAAATCAAGAGTTATTAAGTATTTCAGGTGTCAATTTATGTCTATAATGCATCAAAAACTTATTTTTAAGAAATATGTATGATTTCAAATTTAACTAATTAAAATTATCAATAAAAATTACAGTTAAGCATTTACCATACCATTCTCTATCTATAAATAATCAAAGTATTCTTAAGCATTGCCCATATCAGCTTATGTCTACGATAAATGAAAACTTAATTTTACAAGAGTTTTAGCTAAGTTAACATGAAAAATCATAAGTTTTCTAAAAATAATTTTGACATTATTACAATGTAGAAAACTTTGAAAAACTAAAAATTTTTACCTTAATTTTTTACCAAAATTTCCCACTCTCCCCTTGCAAAAAGAAAATTTAGAAAGACATATTGAAAGCAAAAATATACTTAATTTTACTAAGCAAAACTATTTTATAACATAAAGACTAGAAATATTTTACAAAAACATAAAACTAGAATTAAGAAGAAAACTAATAGAAGATGAGGGAAAAAAAAAGAAGAAAATTAACTTCAAATTATGAGAAAATGTATAAATTACAATGCATGGAAGAGGGGCATTTAAAGTAGAAGGAAATCAACTATTTACAAGATATTTTGCATTTTTTTTTTATTTTTATTATTTTATTTAGATGCTTTTGATGCAAAATGACTAGGATGTAATTTGAGTAATCTAGGATTTTTTTGAATAAAAATTTTTACCGCTCACATTCTTTTTGAATCAGATTTAGATTTTATTTTTTTTTTACATTTTTAATTTTAATTTTTTTCTTTCTTTTCTTTCACGGGTTCTGCTGATTTTCCTCTATGATCTGGCACTTCATGGCACACAGGAAAGTGGTAGGTGCGCGAGCTGAAGCGCTAGACGAGAGGACCAAGACTAGGCTGATGCACCAGATTGAAGCACTGAAGGAGAGGCAATGAACCATTCGATGCACTGAACGGTATATTGATCAGGCGGAAGAGAAAGAAAGCGCACATTGAATGCATTGTACTCGATTCTTTGAGGGAGGGAGGATGCATGCGGCTCTGATTTCTTGGGCAGTTTGATCTGGCGGCTCAAGCACCACATGGCAATCTTTTGGTTTTATATTCTTTTTTTGATTTTGCATGCATTTGAGGTCCCTTTTTCTTAGTTTTTGTGCCATTTTTAGATTTCAAATCTAAAATAAAATAAACAAACTAAAATTAATTATTTTACAAACATGTATTTATATTTATTTAAAAATATTTATTTTATAATAAAACACACAAAACACATGAAAAATAAATAAAAATTTTTAAAATTAATGAACCTTAACATGTATATTATTTAAGACTTGAAAATATTTTTAAAAATTACTAGAAATATTATAAAATATATGCACAAACTCAAAACTTATTACAAACATTTTAAGACTTAGAATAAAATTACATAACATTATTTTTATGGTTTTGATTATTTACAAATTAAACAATTATAAAAAACACAAAAAATAATTCTAAAAATTACTATAAATATTACTAAACATAAAGACTCCCTAAAAACATATTTTTACACAAACACACTAAAATATTAATTATCACACAAATGCTATAATTAAGGAATTTAATGAGAAATGTTAACGCAAAATGATTAATTTTAGCCTTAAGAAATGTATATTTTTCAGTCTCATCACAAGCATCCTTTCCATGCTCGGATAACTAGCCCATTGAGGATTATGCATATCCTTCAATAATACGCACCTAAGTCCTCCACTTTGTGGGACGTATAGTTGGCTACCTCGAGCATAGAGCAAGACATCTTCAAGGTAATATTTTCCAACTAGACTTTCTTTGACTTGCTGCCGTAGCCGCGCATAGGCATTTTCCATTCCAACCACTAGTTTAATTCTGTCAACAAAATCATTTTCAACAGTTGTTAGAGAAGCCACAAAAGATTGTACCTCATTATGTCTTAACGCATCAGCCACTTGGTTTTGGCTTCTTGATCTATATAGCCACACAAAATCAAACTCCGCAAGGAATTCCTACCACCTAGCTTGCTTGGGGGTCAGCTTCATTTTGGTCTTGAAGTAGGTGTTGGCAATGTTATCTGTGACCATTAGAAACTTTATACCAAATAAGTAGTGCTTCCAAATCTCCAAACAATGAACCACATCATCATCTCCTTCTCATAGGTTGAATATCACTACCCTGCCTCCTTGAGCCTGTAGCTCTCAAAGGTAACTGGGTACCCCTCTTGCACCAATACACCACCAATGGCTCAATTCAACACGCCAGTGTGAACTTCAAAAGGCAAATCAACGTCAAGCAATCGTAACACTAGTTTCTAGGTTATCCCCATATTAAGGGCTTCAAAGGTATCACGACATTCCTTTGTCCATTCCTATCAAACATCCTTCTTTTGCAAATCAGTGAAAGGGTTCTCCATCTTCGAGTATCCCTTAATGAACCTATGACAATAGTTAGCCAAGCTAAGAAACGAATATAATTCAGGGACCTTGGTGGTAGCAGGCCACTCCAAAATAGCCTAAATCTTCCTTTCATCCATCTGGATTTCCCCTTTGCTGACCTTGTGTCCAAGGACCATGATCTCTTGTTGGAAAAACTCATATTTCTCCTTCTTGACACAGAAAGAGTTCTTCCTCAAGGTCAAGAAAACCTGCCTTAGATGCTCAACATGTTCTACAAGAATCTAGCTGTACACAACGAAATCATCTAGATACATTACCACAAAGTGATCCAAGTACTCATAAAGTACATTATTCATGAGGTTGGAAAACATTGTAGGGGTATTAGTCAAGCCTACGGGCATAATAAGGAAATCAAACGAGCCATACCTAGCCACACAAACCGTATTGGCTTCATCACCTTTGGCAATCCAGACTTGTCAATAGCCCAATCTCAAGTCCAGCTTTGTGAAGTAGGACGCCTTCGTCAAATGGTCAAAGAGATCGGCAACTTTTGGGACTAGATACTTGTGTCTCACCGTAACTTTGTTGAGAGCATGATAGTCCATGCACATCCAAAGTGAACTATCTTGTTTCTTTTGGAATCACATAGGTGGTCCATAAGGTTCCTTTGATTGTTGAATGTAGCCCTACTTGAGTGACTCGTCAAGCTACTTCCTTAGCTCTACCAGTTGCAAAGGAGCCATTTAGTAAGGAGCTTATTCTGGAGGTCATACATGTGATTCCAACTTGATTTTGTGATCAATGGCAAGCCAGGTTGGCAACACCTTAGGCAACTCAGGAGGCATAACGTTACTGAACAAATCCCAAACAACGACAACAACATCGGGAACGTCTCTTGCCAGGTTTTAACTCGACCAAAGCAACTATTTTTGTGATTTTCCATTCTTACTGCCTCCTTTGAGCTGGGAAGCCAACTACAACTGTAGCTTCTTTTCAACCTGTTTATCAAACTTAACAATGACAAAACTTCGTGTTTTCTCATAAAAAATAAATAAACAATAAAAGTGTGGCAGTTATGGCCTTCACTTTTACAAAGAAATCGATCCCCAAAGTAAGATCAAAATCATCCAAACGTACTGCCATAAAACAACACTCATTCTTCCATTTCCCAACCTTCAGTATAGATAAGGTGGTCCCTTGACCGGCTGCGCCCTTAAGTTCATAGCCTTGATCCTACTAGATCCTTTTGATGCCGACAAATCAAGCTCTCCAACCACTTGTTGCGATAAAAAATTATTTGTCACCCCTGTGTCTTGTATAACCCACACTGAGTGTTTGTTCAGCAACATGTTAACATACATGAGTCCCTTGTGAGAATTCTGCTGGCATTGAGTAGCTGGAGTGGATTTATAAAGGTTATGCCATCTCCTTGATCTGTGTCTCCTTCATCTCCATTTTACTTGAAAACTTCTCCTTCTTGGGACAATCTCTAGCACAATGAGGTCCATCACAAAAGAAGCAACCAAAAGGTTTACCTTTACTTTGGGATGGATCCGATTTCTTATACTTTGAGGTCTCTCCCTTCTTTTCCTTTTTCTATGATTTTTGCCCTTCTTGCTATCGTTGGACTTTTTCTTGTTAGAGTTGGATGAAGAAGGTCTGAATATATAATCGATTAAGCTATTGGCAGCTGCTATTGTTGTAGGCAGGTCTTTCATATTCTGCCACCTTAACTCAGCTTGTGCCCACGACCAAACCAAAGAGGAAATTGAATAGCTTATCCTGTTCAGACATGTTCTTGATGTTGGGCATAAATGAACTAAATTCTTTCACATACTCCCACATTGAACCTGTGTGCTTCAACTTCTTTAAAGCTTCCCTTGCCACCATGCTGTGTTGAAGGGCGATAACTAGTCTTTGAGCTCTTTCTTTAAGGACTTCCCCATCCCAGTTCATGGTCGGCCCACATTACCAACATTGTCGAGCTGGGTACACCACCAAAGCTTGGCATTACTTGTAAAGAACATCTTGTGATGGTTACCTGGTCCTTTTTCGCAATATAAGTAGCCTTCAAATATTGCGCCATGTCCCAATAAAATTCTCCAACTCCTTTAATTTTAAGCTTTTGCTGGATTATTTAGGCTTCGAGACTTTGATTTTTAGATTATGGCCATCACTACTACTAGTGGCACCAGCCGTGGATTTCTTGAGCAAGATTACATCATACTCAACCGCCAAGAGTCGTTCCTCCATTTGATCAGCCAACATGAGAAATTGCTTCAAGAAGTCCTTGTAATGGTCTACGATGTCTCTCTAGTTGTCTTGGATCGCTTGTTAGGCCTCAATGATCCTAGCCGCATGCAACTAACCTTATTTAGCAAGAATACCCACATCTTATGCTGGAGCACCAACCAACATTTCAAGAATTTTGACTCATTTGCTAAGATCATTGTCCACCATGGTCTTACAAGTAGCTCTTATACCAACTTCACAAAGGGTCAATTTTGGACCTTAAAACCACCCTCTGATGGCACTAAGTCACACACTAGTTAGCCACTCACACTATCTCGCAACTCTCAAGTGTTTAACTCTCACCCTTGAAAATAAACTAAGTAAAGAAAGCACAGACTTAGGCAACAAATCAACATATGAGAAAACCCAACCTTTTTGTTAACCCAACAAAAAGGAAATACAAGTATGCTAGCTAGGATCACACAATAAATTATCTCCTCAGTACTTTCATAACTCATCTATTTATATGAAGTGTGGTTGACAGCCCCAACCATTTAGACACAATCTAGTCACATAAAGAAAACATGATACACCTGTTAGCTTGTGGGTTTAGCCACCTGGTGGTCGTAGGAGCTTTTGCCTTTTGATGAAGTGACCTGCTATAGTATTGGTGTTGTAGGGCAAATTTGCCTGTTGAGACTCCTAGTCATGCGCCTCGTGCAAGCGTATCTCATGTGAAATGGCTTGCCAGCTTCACCTACTAGTCACTGTGAGTTTAATAATGTGCATGTTTTGTACGGAGCATGGCCTTGCCAGCAGGCCACATTAATTATGTATTGCTAGCCGTAAGTCAGGTTCCTTTGCCAGCCCGCACACCCACAACGTTTGCCCACAAAAATGGGAGCCAAGCCAATCGTGAGCCCAAGCGTTTGGCCACCTAGCCATGCCAACCGGCCCCTTTTAAGATAAACTCTAAAAAACTCAGCCTTGTCCCAGCCGAAGGTCCAACTTGATGCCATGCCTTCCAAGACTCTTGCCTTGTCCAAACCAAGGTCTCGCTCCAGCCCTAAGTTTCTTAGCCCTTTGTTTGAACGATGCTGGTAGCTTTGTCTAAGCCTGCCAAACCAGCCAACACATCTCACCCACGCACATAAGCTGCCTTGCATCATCGCAAGCTTGTACCTGTCACCTGCCACAACTTGCAACCGATGCGCATTGCCTTGAATGCTAAGCCATCTGCTCGTGCTGTGTCTAAGTCACACCTCACCCAAGGGGACTAAACGTTGGCCCATACCAAGGTTTGCACAGGCCCGTATGCCTCATTCAATGGGGTGTAACCGATAGTGCCTATATATATAATGGACATATATTCTTGTTAGGTAGTTGCACATATATACGAATAACTTTATGAATCCAAACATGTATATATAGGCTCATTTGGTACATAAGACATGACAATGTTGAATAACATAGTCTTAGAGAATTAGATTAGAATGTATTGAAAAGAATGAAATAAAGTTTTAACAAATTCAAAATCCTGTGTTTGGTGTTGTGTTCTTAGGATAGGGGCATTTTTATAATTTTTTTTTTCAAAAATTGGACTCAAATTATAATTTTTTAATGAGAGAGGCAAAAATATAATTATTAAAAATATTCCATCACATTAAAATTACATTTTGACCCTTTATTTTTAAGAAAATTATAAATTGACCCCAGATCTTTTAATAAACTTTTGCAAATAAGTTCTTGAAAATTTTCACAATGTACAAATGTTGTGTTTGATTTCCTACTTTAACAAGGAATTGTTTAATTCTGTTTCAATAGGATTTAAGTATGGACTGGATAGGAGCACATCTAATTTAGCCCTTAATGTTTTAACTAAATAATTTATTAAAATTTAATTCAATCTTATCCTCCTAACCTTGACACTCGTATTATTAATAAATTGACACGTCCAATGCTGATTGGAAAAATAAGAGGACTAAATTAGATACATATATAATACATGGAATATCCCTATATTCATGGTTCTTTTGAGATTTAGACATGTAACTTTTTTTTAGTCATCTCTCATTGGATATTACAACAGTATGATAACAATTAATACGTGTATTAAAATATTGCCTCAAATTAACAACTAATAAACGTGCAGATGGCCGTTAATATTCCTTAAAATAATGGAGTTGTGTAAGTATTATGAAAATCTAAAATATAGTATATAAAGCAATGGCAGTGACAATTACATCAGCCTCCTAAAAGGAGGAAGATTTTGCATAATACAAGTTATTAACAAATGGCAACAATTCTTATTTAAAAATTACATTATGCATATGGCTACGTATAAAAGCAAAAATATAATGTAAAGTTCTTATATGTTACAGTATATGATTCAAACTTTTGAGTTGGAACTCTTCTTCCAAACATTCTTACCTTATATAATAAAGAATAAACAGGACCAGAGATATGATTCATGAACTGCTACTCTTTTTTTGGGAGCCTATGCAAATGGAAGACTCAACCTGGAATTTGGCTTTCTTTTTAGGTCAAATTGGAGAATTGATTAGACTATATCAGCCAAAATAAAACGTGAAGCAAACATAGGGGATTTGTCAACACCTTCCTAGTTTATAGATGAACAAAAAATAGAACCAACTAGAGCGTGGACCACCCTATTTCCGGTACCCGAAATATGATGGTACAAACCACCTCCAACCTAGGCAAGCAAAAGCTTGATATTACAAATAACAGGATTATCAATAGATTAAGAGGGCGGTGAGTTCACCGCCTTAAAAAAATTTGTAGCATCTGACTTAGCAACTGAAATCTATAAACCATGTCGCACACGAAATTCAACGCCCTCCCGAAGCACTAAACATTCCGCAACATGAGCCGAAAATCACCCTTCCACCTTCTTAGCTAGCCTAGCAATAAATGCACCCTCGGCATCCCTTACCACCACACCCAACCACACAAAATCCGCACGTTCCCTAACAGCTGCATGAACATTGAGTTTGAGTAGATTAGAAAAGGGAGGAGAACAACGGGAATTAGAAAAGTGACCCATGGACGGAGATGGCTTCCACATTTGTCGGCATGTAAGAAACTCCCTATAAGCTCTACTCGCCAAGTCCAAAATATCTTTAGGCTCATCAGCACATCCTACATGAACCAAAATGTTTCCACTGCCCCAATGCTTTCAAATTATAGAACTGGATATCTTCTGTTTTATAATTTGGAATTCCACTTTTTATCCTCTATTTTTCCTGAACTATATACGTTGATTTTTTATTTGTTATTGTTAAATTCCCCAATAATGATGTGTACCAAGTCAATCCTCCCATATGTTGTGCGTGGTTCTCTAGTTCAATCCTATTATTATAGTTTTCTTCTAACTTTAAATCTGTTTTATGCCTCGTTTAATCTTAAGATGCTTCACTGTTTGGAGAAGTTTTCCAGGGACTTAAAATGCTATCTAATTTTTGATGTCTCAAATGGTGTTCAACTAATCATATTATGATATATAATTTGATGAAAACATGAAAAAGAAAATTACACAATATTTCAAATTTTTAATAATGTCTCATAAAATGATTAGTTGAACATTGTTGACAGTAAAAATTAGCCAACCTTGAGATGATGAATGCAAGAATTGAAGTCAAATTGAATCAAAAGGACTTGAAGAGTTATAAATGGAAGAAAACAAAGATGAAAATAATCAAAGCAATAAAGAAAGAACACTAAGAATTTATAGTGGTTTGGGTAAAAATGGCTTACATTCACTTGTTTTTCACTATAATGTTCTAAAAAGATACAGTCAAGATCTCTCCTCAAACACTCAAATATGTTTCTCAAACAAAAATTTTGGACAACGAAAATTATCACCCTACAAAAATTCAAACCCATCATCTTGTCTTAGACTCCTCTTTTTATAGAAGAGACTTCATACTAGAAACTGCTCCACTCCTCTTTTTATAGAAGAGCCTTCATATTAGAAACCGCTTCTTCTCTTGTAATTGCGATCCCTATATTCCTATCACGGCTGTTGTCTTTCCTCTTTCTATGTGAAAGTAACTATTCTCCCAATCCTTTCGCTCTTTATTCCTTTTTTTTTTTTTTAATTCTAACACATGTTTAGTGATGGTTTCTTTGGTAGTTACTCTAGACAACACATTGTGAGACGGCTACTTTGGCCTTGCTACCTTGGCCTTGCTCTCACAGCAACTCTTACTTTAGCTATTTTGCCTTGGCATTACTAGCATAGTAGCTCTTACCTTGGCCTTGCTCTCACACCAACTCCTACTTAGGCCTTGCTACCTTGGCCTTGCAAGCATAGTAGCTCTTACCTTGGCCTTACTTTTAAACCAATTCCTACTTTGGTCTTGCTAACATGGCCTTGCTCTCGTACCAGCTTATACTTGAATCTTTCTCGCATACCAGCTCTTATGTCGGCCTTGCTTGCATACTAGATCCTACCTTAGCCTTGTTCTCGCACTAGGCCTTTACTTCAGCCTCACTCTCACACTAGGCCTTTACTTAAATGGGCTTGGAGCTTCTTTAATTCAACAGTTCTACTCTCGTGAAGAGCATTAAATGCCTTGAGTTGGAGTTATTTCCTATCTCTTACCTTTGTTCCTATTCAAGTGGAACATTCTCCTATGCTTTAACTTAATGGTACAATAATTGTCCACCAGCTCTTAGTGCTAAGATTTAAGCAAAGAGCTTGAATCATGTTATAGTCTTAAGCCTAAAAAATTCTAATCTTGATAATGCACAGTTACTTGCAATCTTATTGAGGTCATGGATGGTAGTTGTTTCACCTGCTTTAAGTTTGATTCAACTTTAGCGGGATCATGTCCAATTCACTACTACAAACTGGGCCTTAAACCATCGTGGAAAACTTTTATGATGGTTAAAATACCGTCATGAAAACATCCATCGTAGTACTAAATTGAGTTCTCATGATGGTTTTTTTTTTTTTTTTTTTTTTTTTTTTTTTTTTATCATTATAGAAAATCCATATAAGTGCAAAATTTAGGTGTTTTGGGGGATCTCTATCATGATTATTTTTTGTAGAAGCCGTCATAGAAATGAAAATGTTACACGATGGTTTTTTGAAAAACCGTCATGAAAGGTAACATTGTAACGTTTCCACAATGGTTTTAACTAAAAATCGTAGTGGAAAATTGGTTGTGCAAAAAAAAAAAAAAAATTGCCTGAATTTCTAATTTCTCATAAGATGACTAGTCCCATGTGTTATCCATTACTACAAGGGCTTGATTACACAAAAAAACTGATCTATATTGAATTACAAGATATTTACAAGATTATTAATATTTGAACTATTTTATATAATCATTTATCTACTATCTTTTTCTAAATATGACATACCAATTTACAAATTGTACCCACTCAATTCTAACTTCATTTAGATCCATATGTATGTAAAATTTCCTTTTTGCTAGGGCTTGTATACCATTACTAATTATATTCCGTATGAAACATAGAATAAAAAACCAACATTTTACATTTTCTTGTTGTCTTGGACACCTATGTTTAGAATATAGCGTTCGATTCAGTTGGAATGTTACACCGCTTCTTGCTTGAAGTTTTCAATCATTAAGCATTCTAATAATGTGTCATGATTAAATGAATTAATAAACATAATTATGTAAAACTTAACATAGTTAATTTTATAAGAAAAATTGATACTTATAATCTTGTGAGTGATATGAAATCATCATGTGGTGGATGTCCGAGGCAATCAAACCAATATATTTGGTCCTCCCATGGTAAAACAAGTGCCAATATCCAATGTTCTCTAACATTGTATGGCACGAAGAGTAATTTCCCACTAGTGCTTGAGCTAATAAGTGGAAGAGTGACGTGGTGCGCTCTCTATAATCACTTTGTAGGTCTCTTGCAATACTTGAAACATGGCTAGAGATATGAAGCCAAAATTATGCGTCTTCCTTTAAGTTCACAATATTCCATCAAAAAACTACAATAAAAAACAATGCATTCAATTATTTGAAAGTATCTTGCAACTCAACTTAGATTTAAAAAAGTAAGGATTAAGGATAGAGCTATTACCTGAGGTATACCATTATATAGTTTGTCCCGATTTGATCAAAGGTGATGAAGTGGTAAATATCTTTATACCCACATAGATAGGAAATTGATTGCTAGTGATTATTTTCGGTATTGGGCACTAAACCATCAACCTATCATGCATGAAAGAATGTGCATACAAAGCCAACTACATAAATTTTGGAGGTATCGAAGAGAAATTAAATGCAAGCAGTGGCTCGTTCGTAATAGGTTGTTCTTGTTCTTGTTCCACCTTAGGTTATGATTGTCTTGCTTTTGTAGAACTTTTTTTTTTGGCGTTTCTTTCCCCTTAGATCTTGTGGAATGTAGCTAGGTGCTTGAATCATCTTCATCTTTACAACAACTTCAATTAACCTCTTTCACTAAGCAAAGAAGCTTCTAGTGGCTTTGCCTATATTTGTTGCTTCAAATTTCAGAACAGGTAATCAGTTGTTCTAATTCTAATGGTAATGAAGCTAACGGGTATGTTTTCATCCCCTAAGGGTCTTCCATGGACTGTATCAGTTGAAAGACTCCTCATCTATGCCTTTCCAAGGCAACAAGTGTACACCTACTATTAATTCTATCGTCAACAAAGAGCCTGCGTTCTTGATTTTGTTTGGGCTCTTGACGATAAGGTGATAATTGGACTTCTGGAGCTTCTGGAGCTTTTACTATATTGTCGGGAGGGCTATAGCTAGCCTTGAAGTTGTTACGTTGTGAGATGTGCTCATCTGTTTGTCTGACTTGTCCTTGGGAAATGAACTCAGTCACAAGACCTCATAGTTTTGCAATTTCTATCTACGTCTTTGACATTTGGGAATGAAATTTTGAACCTAGTTGGAGATTGAAGTATTGAAACTACTTCACATACTTTAATTGACACCAAACACGTTTTGAATGTTTTGATTTCCTTAGTGCCCTCATTAATATGTCATCGTAACCAACAGACTAGAAGATCCCTTGACATGTTGCATCATATACTTGTCCTATAAAACAACAACAAACCAAGTTGTTCTTAATATGCTTCAATAGTTATTAAATTACAAATTAATTATTTGAGTTCAATAAACTTACAATCAAGTTCTTAATTTGTGCAACTCTTGGATTTTTAAATTGTCCATTGGGACCTTAGTGTGATTTTACTCACAACTTCTCCTGTGTTAGTAGTATGGCCTTTTCAGCTAACTATATTATGCTATATTAGTAGCATATTAATGATAGAATAATTGATATTTGTAATACGAGTAAGATACTAATGTACCAATGATTGCTTGAGCTTTCTATATCTGTCTTAGCCAACCATAGAACCATATTTATTTTTCATTCTTATTTTTCTTGCATTAGTTGATAGTAGTTGGAATTCGGCAGAACGTCGATACTTCATAAAAACTTTTCAATTGTCATCATTTATAAAGGGTAGTAGTGTACTACCATAGGAAGCTGCTTAAATACATTTTCATCATTCTCCAAAATGGAAAGGTTGGGCTTTATAAAAGTGACATATAGGTCAGATCTAAACCCTTTTGCTAATTCACTACAAATCTTCAAAGCTTTTTTCCTATATCACCCCTCAACTATGAAAGCTTCATAAAGCTCTTTCCAAATCACCTTTTTTACGTGGTCCAAATCCTTTGTCCTCCAATCTTTAATCCATATTGGAATGTGTTCTCAACTAAGAACTCCAGTCTAACTGCTTAATTCACTTTCGGGTGCGCTTTCCAGTTGGCCTTTGAATCAAATGTCACTTTTATTCTTAAACCTCTCTTCTTCATTTGATGAACTTTCTTCATAACAATATCTTTCCACTCAAAATCTACTTTGGGATCAAATTTGGTGCACTTTGGGGCTTATTAACTTGTTTTGCCTAGCTATATTGAGAGGAAGATGATGTGCACTCATCATACTCTTTATCATAGTGGCCATCATCGCTCTCTTGAGACAATTTTCCCTAAGCTACACCAAATCTCATTCAAAGACAAACACATAAATTGACATAAATCCAAAATAAAAAATTAAAAATATTAATTACTAAAATAAATATTCACTTAATATCATGTTTTCTATCTTTTCCATCATCACTAAATAACATATTAATTGCTATTAGTAATATGAAATTGTCAAACACATTTTAACTAGTAGAATTATGCCGTAACAAAATTTAATTAGGCTTGTAGTTTATGATAGGTGAAAAATAAAAGCTCCCTAACTTTTAGTCAAAAAGTTTATCCAATGACCAAAAAGATGAAGATGTGATACTTTTCCTACTCTATATATGAACATCTAGCTTAGACCTATATTGTGAAAATAAGATAACTAACTTAGGAAAAACTAAATTACGTTTTATTTTTAGAAAAAACTAAATTGCTTTTCAAAAATTCGATGAGTTTTAGAAAATAACATTTGACAACAAATACTTAAGAGTGATACCCCAATGACCACCATTTCAAGAAGATTAATACATTACCAAAAAATAAATCGATTTTCTAGTATACTATTCCAATCTATGCTCCTTTTGAATAGGTAATAAAAAAATTACCTAAACTTTTTCTTGTTTGCATTCCTTATTCCTTGTTTTATGTTCTTTCTTTCCAATAAAGAGTTATAGATATAGACCTTTCCCTAACTATTATTATTGATATTATTGTCATTATTGTTATTAGTGAAAACATAAAATTACATAATAATTATTTATTTCTTAGAAATGGACAAAGTAAACTGAATACTAAGATAATTACTACAAAAATCATGGATTCAACAACAAGGGCAATGGGAGGGCGACTGGAGGTTGTTGGGCATTGGCAATGAGGGTGACGAGCTTCAACAGCTAGGGCGATGGGAAGGTGACAGGCTCCAATGGCGAGGACAATAGGCTTTGATGGCGAGGGCGACGGGCTTTGACAGTAGTGAGGGTGAGAGACTTTGAGAGAGAGAGAGAGTTTGAATACAAGGGGCATGAGACGCTTCAATCATGTGGAATATAAAGCCCTAAGGCCAACATTACACGACGGTTTTTATAAAAACCATCGTGTAATGTATAAACTTACATTATGGTTTTTATAAAAGCCAACGTGTAAGTTAAATATTTCACGATGGTTTTTTATTATGGTTTTTATAAAAACCAATGTGTAAGCTAAATATTTCACAATAGTTTTTATAAAAAACTGTCGTTGAATGTTCATTTTTATGATGGATTTTTTTAAAAACCATCATAAAAAATTAGTTTAAAAGTGCCAATTTCAAAAGTTTTTCTCCTCTGCCCAAGGTGGCCAGCATGTGTATTATGCATCCAATGGCTCAAGTTTTTCATTTTTATTGTTTTTATCACAAATATAACTATAAATTATCAGTCTCTTCAACTGGTGGCAATCCTTTTGTGAATGAAGGGATGTCCGTGCAATGCTCGGTAACTTCTTCACTATAAATAACTACTCTTGGCTTCATTGGGATAACTAGGGGCAATTCCAAATCTTGGAGATCCGTTGTATAAAAAACTTAGATTGCTTATGATATCATAATGAAGGGATCATTCTTGTATCCCAATCTTCTAAAATCAACCACCCTTATGCTGTTATTATCGACCTTAACATAGCTATTGTCAATCCATTTGCATTTAAAAAGTGCTATGTGCAATCTTTCATAATCAAGTTCCAAATATCTTCAATGAAACCAAAGAAGTTTATGGTCCCATATACCAGATTCTTGTCATTGGTAGAGGAAATATGCATAGCTTTAGCATAGAGAGTCACACGGGGTCCTCTAGCTAGGTTCTTTAAGTCTTGTACATGCCTTTATCTTGTGATATGGAGCACTTGCCATAGATGTGTGCTCTAATCCACACTTGAAAGGTCCGAATGTGTTCATCTTGCAACCACTTCGCATTTCTTGCTCTTTTTGAGTTCGTCTTTTTTTAATTCCTTCATGTGCACCTCAATGAATTAAGGCTCTACTTTGTAAGCATTGTGTAAGACATAAAGACAAGCTTGCTCCCACTCACCTCAATTTAGCAAGGAAGGATTGCCAATATATAATCCCTTAGCCTCAATGTTTATTGTCTTTGGCACCCTAATTGCTTCCGTTTTGGACAAGTACTCAGAGCAAAATTTAACTAATTCCACAGCTATGTAAATTTCTACAATACATTCCTTTGGCCTATTTTAATTCTAAACATAGCCATTCAAAACCTTCATATGCCTTTCAAATGGGTACATCTATCTCAAATATACTGGTCTGTATAACTTAACTTTATGTACTAAATACACCATTAGATGAATCATGATTTAAAAAAATGATGGTGGAAAATACTTCTAAAGTATGCAGAAAGTTTATACTAACTTTGATTGTAGTGAATTTAGCATAAGTGGATCAATTACCTTCAAGCATATTGAATTAAAGAACGAGCACAACATAGTAATTGCAAACTCACATCATTTGTTAGAATTCCCCACAACGCAAGTGCTAGTAATTGTTGCATCAATATATGACAATCGTGTGTTTCATGCTAATAAATTTCAAATCCTTCATCGACACTAACTTTTTTGAAGTTTGAAGAATAGCTAACCGGCACTTTCAACGAAGCAAGCCATTCACAAAGCTTTCTCTTTGTTTGCTCTTAATAACGTGTGCTTCGCCGAAGGTAAATAAGTACGGTTCCCTCTTTTCTTGGGAAACAAATTAGTTCTAATCTCCATTTCCATAAGAACCAACCATGCTTTTCCACCATCCTTAGTCTTGCTAGGAATGTCAAGCAATGTGCTGACTATTGATTCATAAATGTTTTTCTCAATATGTATAATATCCAAGCAATGACTAACAAAAAATGTCTTTGAATATGGAAGATGGAAAAAGATTGATATCTTTTTCCATGGTCTATCTATCGACGGCTCGTCCTTACCTTGCTTTTTGTTCCCGAATACCACTTTTACATCTTTTACCATTTCAAATATTTGCTCACCTGTAAAAGGCCAAGAAGGGTCTCTGTTTTTTATGTTGCTGTTGATGTCTGGATTCGGCACAACACCGTGTGTGGGTGGCCATGGAGGTCAGGTTCCCTATTTTGTCTCCTGTTCTGCCTGGCTAGGCCTAGTCTGGTCAGACCTATAAGAGGAGAGAAGTCCTCGGAGTAAGGGGACACCGGTTTGGTGCCTTTGTGACGAAGTTGATGCTCTTATTTATAGAGTTTAGCTTGGATCCGGGTGTGGACCGGGTTGGTCCGTAACCTAGGTGTCCAGTGATAGGTGTTACGATCTCCATGAAGGAGGATTGCCCAACGGAGGATTGAGGTGGTGTCACGTGGTGGTCTTTGGGTAAGTCGGACAGATCCTACTTAAATAGGTCCTGGTCGGACGGGTCCCTAGTTGGACAGATCTTGCTCAGATAGGCCCTGGTCAGATAGATCTTGTCCTGAGCAAATAAGTCCCTAGTCGAACAGATCATGCTCAGACAGGCCCTGGTCAGACAGGTCGTGCTCGGACAGCCTTGGTTAGATAGATCTTGTCCTAGTGGGATGGCCCCCTGGTCAGACAGATCGTGATGGGACAGACCTTGGTCGGAAGGGTCCCTGGTTGGATAGATCCTGCTCGGATAGGCCCTGGTCGGATAGATCTTGTCTTGGTCAGATGGGTCCCTAGTCGGACAGATCGTGCTTGGACAGGCCTGGTCGGATAGATCTTGACCTAATTGGATGGATCGTGCTCAGTCAGGCCCTAGTCAGATAGATCATGCTTGGACAGACCTTGGTCAGATAGATTGTGCTCGGACAGACCTGGTCAAATAGATCTTGTCCTGGTTGGATAGATCGTGCTCGGATAGGCCTTGGTCGGACAGACCTTGGTCAGACAAATCGTGCTCGGACAAACCTGGTCGAAAGGATCTTGTCCTAGTCTGATGGGTCTCTGGTCGGACTGATCATGTCCTGCTCGGACGAGTCCTTGGTCGGATTGCTTTTTTTAGCCAACTTGATCAGGTGCTTGGATTAAAGAGGGCATGAACTTCAAATGGTTTCCTCATCATAAAGATTTCCCCCAACCGTCACATGTTGATGTCTGGATTCGGCACAACACCATGTTCGGGTGTGCACAGAGGTCGGGTTCTCTGTTTTGTCTCCTGTTTTACTTGGCTCAACATAGTTTGGTCAGACCTATAAAAGGAGAGAAGGCCTCGAAGTAAGGGGACACCGGTTTGGTGCCTACCAAGGGCACTCAGACGCTTAAGTCAGTGTTTTGACTAGGAAGAGCTAAGGGTGAGCCAGGGTAGGCAAGGAAAGAATGCCCGTACCTTTGCGATGGAGTTGATGCTTCTATTTATAGAGTTTAGCTTAGATCCAAGTGTGGACTGGGTTGGTCCATAACCAGGTGTCCAGTGACAGGTGTCACGATCTCCGTGAAGGAAGATTGCCTAACGGAGGATTAAGATGGTGCCATGTGGTGGTCTTTGGGTAAGTCAGACAGATCCTGCTTAGACAGGTCCTAGTCGGATGGGTCCCTAGTCAGACAGATCATGCTCGGACAGGCCCTGGTCGGACGGGTCCCTAGTTGGATAGATCCTGCTTGGATAGGCCCTGGTCGGATAGATCTTATCCTGGTCGAATGGGTCCTTGGTCGGACAGATTGTGCTCGGACAGGCCTGGTTGGATAGATCTTGACCTAGTTGGATGAATCGTGCTCGGACGGGCCTTGGTCGGACAGATCATGCTCAAACAGACCTTGGTCGAACATATCATGCTCGGACAGACCTGGTCGAATATATCGTGCTCGGACTGACCTGGTCAGATAGATCTTGTCCTGGTCGGATGGGTCATGCTTGGATAGGCCCTGGTTTGACAGATCAAGCTCGGACAGACCTGGTCGGATAGATCTTATCCTGGGCGGATGGGTCCCTAGTCGGACAGATCGTGTCCTGCTCGGATGGGTCCCTGGTCGGATTGCTCTTTTTAGCCAACTTGATCAGGTGCTTGGATTAAAGAGGGCATGAACTTTAGATCATTTCCTCATCGCGAAGATTTCCCCCAACAGTAGCCTCCCAAGACTTTGGTGATGGAGGTCATCAGCACCAAAGTCTTGATGTGGTTGGGAAATGTTTTTTGTGAGCGTATCCTTCTTGGACTCTTCTTCCTGGACCTGGTCGGCTGTAGCCTGGACCTGGTCTTCTTAGGTCGGTCGTAACCTTCTTGGACCTGGTCGGACTCTTCGTCCTAGACCGTAGGTCTCTGGTTAGTCCTGCCTTGTTGGACTCTTCGTCCTGGACCTAGTCGGCCGTAGCCTGGACCCAGTCAGACTCTTCATCCTAGACCTAGTTGGCCATCCAGGGAATGGCTGGGGGGAAAAGCTGAGGCTGCTAGAAAGGTGCAGGGGCCCTTCTTCTAGCGCCAAATGTTGATGTCTAGATTCGGCACAACACCGCGTGTGGATGCACATGGAGGTCGGGTTCCCTATTCTGTCTCCTGTTCTGCCTGGCTCGGCCTAGTCTGGTCAGACCTACAAGAGGAGAGAAGGCCTCGGAGTAAGGGGACATCGGTTTGGTGCCTTTGTGACGAAGTTGATGCTCCTATTTATAGAGTTTAGCTTGGATCCGGGTGTGGACCGGGTTGGTCCGTAACCCAGGTGTCCAGTGATAGGTGTCACGATCTCCATGAAGGAGGATTGCCCAACAGAGGATTGAGATGGTGTCACGTGGTGGTCTTTGGGTAAGTCGGATAGATCCTACTTAAATAGGTCCTGGTCGGATGGGTCCCTGGTTGGACAGATCTTGCTCGGATAGGCCTTGGTCAGATAGATCTTGTCCTGGGTAGATGGGTCCCTGGTCGGACAAATCATGCTTGAACAGGCCCTGGTCAGACAGGTCGTGCTGGGACAGCCCTGGTCGGATAGATCTTGTCTTGGTCGGATGGGTCCCTGGTCAGACAGATCATGCTAGGACAGGCCCTGGTCAGATGGGTCCTTGGTTGGACAGATCATGTTCGGATAGGCCTTGGTAAGATACATTTTGTCCTGATCAAATGGGTCCCTAGTCGGATAGATCGTGCTTGGACAGGCCTGGTCGGATGGATAGTGCTCGGACAGGCCCTGGTCGGACAGATCGTGCTTGGACAGACCTTGGTTGGATAGATCGTGCTCGGACAGACCTGGTCGGATAGATCGTGCTCAGACAGACCTGGTCGGATAGATCTTGTCCTGGTCAGATGGGTCGTACTCGGACAGGCCCTAGTCGGACAGATCATGCTCGGACAGACCTGGTCAGATAGACCTTGTCCTAGTTGGATGGGTCCCTGGTCAGACAGATTGTGTCCTGCTCAGATGGGTCCTTGGTCGAATTGCTCTTTTTAGCCAACTTGATCAGGTGCTTGGATTAAAGAGAGCATGAACTTTAGATGGTTTCCTCATCGCAAAGATTTCCCAGTTGCCATCCAAGGCTTTCTTTTGTTTGCAGTAACAATGATCTCTTGGCAACCATCTTCTATGACCAAGAAAAACAAAAAAAATGGTTTTTTTACCATTCTTCGACCATTTATGAGACATTTCCTTTATATAAAAGGACAAAAATAGAGCTCTTCATCGAATAACCAAATAAATTGCCATATATAGGGAACTAGTTAATTGTCCATATCAAAATTGTATAGAGTGTGAACGTTTCTTTTCGGTAAGCATCTCTAACTTCTATTCCATTTTCCCATAAGTTTTTAGGTCAGCGATTAATGGTGCAAGTACACATCAATGCCATTCCCCAATTGGTGAGGACCCAAAATCAATAAAGACAACATTAAAGACTTTTGTTTCATGCATATTTTTGGAGAGAGATTGTAGTTAACAAGTATTACTAGCCAAGTGCTATGCCTACTACTCCATCGACAAAGCGAAATTTATATTTCTTAGATCTACACTAAACTCGAGATGATCGGCTTCAAAAGTCTTCCAATATGGTGAGTCCGTTGGATGTCTAAGCATACCATTACTGACCCGTTTATCATGATGCCATGCTAAATTCTTGGCATGTTTTGCGTTTCTAAACAAACGCCTCAAACGTGGAACTGGTAGAATATACTATAACACCTTTGTCGGCACTCTATTCTGACTGTCTTTTGGCTTTTTTCCTTTCTTTCACTTTGACTGTTGACAAACTAGACAATGATTCTCGTCCTCATACTTAGTTCTATAGAGAACAAAATCATTTTTACAAGCATGAATTTTCTCATACTCCATTCCCAAAGTGCTCAAAGTCATCTTGGCCTCATACATACTAGTTGGTAATTTATTAACCTCTAAGAGAAGCCTTCCTAGAAATTCCAAAAGTTTTGTGAAACTAGAATTTGACCACCTAACCAATGCTTTCAAATTTCATAATCTAACTAAAGTGGACAACTTGGTGAAATTGGTACACCCCTCATACACGGGTGTCTCGGTAACATTCATCATTGTCTTAAATAAATCCAGACGGTGTAAGAAATATTCTTCCATAATAGCTTCCTTTTCTTTACTTACTAAAGTTGGATTGAACTTAGACTTGCCATCAAAATGCCACGTTTGGTAACCACTTATAATTCTATTTTGAAATAAATGTCCTCTAATGACTTGAACTGAATGAGATCTATGGTTTCCACATTGAATATAACAACACCGAATTTTATCACCATGTGCATGAGTTTTGGCAAAATCCAAGAATTCTTCCACACCATTCACATATTCTCTAGACAATCAAAAATCCAACATCCATTTTCTATCCATTTTTTAGGTCCTAAATCGAAATAATAAATAGTGCAATTCAATTAAAAACAATTTCACAAATTACACATACCTATCATATTCTAATCATAACCATATTCATAAAACAAATTAATCATAGCCATCCACAATACAATAAACATGGATCAATAAACAACAAAACCAACATCAATTTATAAATATATCTAATAAAAACTTACAAATAGGAAAGAGATTAAGAAGGATGAAGGCAAAGAGGGACGACAATAGTAGTTTTAGAAGGTTTTGGATGTGTATTTGAGAGCTAGGTTTGTGATTCGTGTATGATTATAGAGCTGAAAAAAGGGCTTTCAAGTCATCTTCCATGACTGTTTTTAGAGAAAATCGTTGTGGTACATTATAATCTTCAACAATGATTTTTAAAAAACCATCGTGAAAAGTAATAATTTACCATGACGGTCTTTGGAAAAAACTATCATGGTAGACATTCTCTTCTATCACAACAGTTTTTTTCTTCTTGGGCATCACTTCTTGCATTTTTCCCCTTACCACAACAGTTTTTAAAAACGCGTCGTTAAATAAGAGTCGTATAATCTCAAATTTCTAATGGTGATTCCTTAATATTTGAAATGGGCCAAAAAGCTATGTGTAGTTCTATTTATGACAAAGTGCGGGCATGACCCCTTAAAAGACATGAGTTAGGGACACAAGCTCATGTCTACGTATGAGTTGGATGACATTAACTTATACGGATGCTTAAGGCCACATGGACCCGAAAGGCATGGGTAAGGCTGCTATCGTGAGCTTGGAGGTACAAGTAGGGTCGAATTCATCCCCCATAGAGTTTGTCAAGGTGCAAGCATGGCCAAGATATGCATGTACACTCACAAGGCCATGTGAGGCTATTGTTGCTCAAGTGGAGGAGCAACGACTTGATCAGGGAGGGCCTAGTTCGTTAGTGCATGGGCACAATTGTAATGGCATAAGCAAGGACCACCTAACTCATTGGTATATGCAACACGAGTAGGGCCAGGCCACGGAGGTGTGGAGACCAGCATGGCGTAGGTAGGGCCCTCCTATAGGGGTGCAAATAGGGCCACATTCATCTCCCATAGAGTTCGTTAACTTAGATCCATCCTTGTTTAAATCAAAGTTTCTTGAGCTCTTCATAATCATTGTCACATTTGCGACCAAGGCCAAATGTTGGTTGCATATATAGCTGGTCATGCCACTAGTGTTGTTAACTACATAACGGAACCAAAGTTACCCCTTAGTGCATGAATTAACTTGGATTAGTTTTATTACGCTAGAATGTGTTCTAACTTGGAAAGAATTTTTAGATTTATATGAGGTAGCTAGAACTTATACCTTTTTCAAGGGAAGAGTAGGCATGGACAATGAATTTAATCTAAGTTGGTTTCGATTTCAACCATTATGGAGTTATCCAGGCTAGTAAGAGAGTCTTGCCTTGTCATGAATGTTATTTGAATAGGTTTTGACTTCAATGGCAGAATTATAAAAGTTAATAAGAGAGTTTATCTTACTCTTTGTTAGAATGAGTTTCGACTTTAGCAATAGTGAAACAATGGAAGCTTGAATTTACCAATTGATAATGCTGAGGCACCCATCGAGCAGGGCACTAAGGAGCTAAGATGGTTGGTACAAGGTACTTAATTGTTGAAATGGCTGCTTCACATGTTTTACAATCTTTAAGCTACATGCGACCTTTAAAATGCATGTTATGCATAGCTACCATCTAAGGCAAGCTTTAGATAAGGCTAACCAAGAAGGGATTCCATGAAGAGCGATTCTTCAAGGAGGGTGCTGCAAGGAGCTACCCTATATGGTGAGCTCTACATGAAGCCCTACAACTAAAGGAAGTGCTATGAGGAGATATTCTTAAAACAGCCACTACATAGTGGTATGCAAAAAATAAGCTCGACATAAAGCTATCAACTAAAGGGGGGCTTTGTGAGGAGCAACCTTGAAGTAATATGCTATATGGAACAAACCTTAGAGGTGGGTGCTGCGAGGATCTACCTAACAATGCAAGCCCTACATGAGACTCTTCAATGAAGGGAGGGTACTACAAGGAGCCACCCTTTAAGGTGGGTGCTACAAGGAGCTACCAAATGAGGTGAGTGTTGCAAGAAAGTACCCAATAATGTAGGCTCTACATGAAGCTCTCTAATGAGGGAGGGTGTTATAAGGAGCCACCCTTCGAGGTAGGCGCTATAAGAAACTACATGACATGGTGGGCTCTACTTGAGGCTTTCCAACAAAAGGAGGGTGCTTTGAGTAGCCACCATTTAAGCCGAGCACGATGAAGAGCTACCCAAGAACACAAGCCTTTCATGAGGCTCTCCAATGTACGGAGGGTGATATGAGAAACAACTCATTAAGATAGGCACTATGAGGAGATACTCGATATGGTGAGCTTTTAAAAAAGCTCTCCAATAAAGGAGGATGCTATGAGTAGCTTCCCTTAGAGATAGGCGCTACAAGAGCTACTTAACATGGTGAGCTCTAAATGTAGCTATCCAACAAATGGGATGCTATGAGGAGCAACCCTTGGAGGGAAACATTGCGAGAAGCTATCCAACAATGCAAGCCCTACATGAGGCTCTCCAACAAAGGGAAGGTACAATGAGGAGCCACCCTTTGAGGTGGACAGTACAAGGAGCTACTGAATGAGGTGAACACTACGAGAAACTACCCGATGAGGTAGGCTCTACATGAAGCTCTCCAATGAGGGAGGGTGCTATGAAGAGCCTCCCTTTGAGGTGGGTGCTGTGAGAAGTTGCTTGACAAGGTGGGCTCTTCATGAGGCCTTTTGATGAGGTAAGGTGCTACAAGGAGCCATCTTTTGAGGTAAATGCCACAAAGAGCTACCAAGGATGTAAGCATTGCTTGAGGCTCTACAACATAAGTAGGGTGCTATGAAGAGCCACTATTTGAGGGCGGCACTACGAGAAGCTACCCAATGAGATGGCTTTACATGAGGCCCTCCAACAAAGGGATGGTGCTATGAGGAGCCACCCTTTGAGGTGGGTGCTATGAGAAGCTACCTAATTGGGTGGGTTCTACATGAGACCTTTTGATGAGATAGGGTGCTACAAGGAGCCACCCTTTGAGGTGGGTGCCACAAAGAGCTACCCAAAGATACAAGCTCTACATGAGGCTTTCCAATGTTAAGAGGGTGCTATGAGGAGCCACCCTTGAGAGGGGCGCTGTGAGAAGCTACCAATGAGGTGGGCTCTACACAAGGCCCTCCAATGAAGAGAGGGTGCTTTGAGGAGCCACCCATTGAAGTGGGCACAACAAAAAGCTATCCAAGGATGCAAGCTCTACATGAGGCTTTCAATCATAGGGAGGGTGCTATAAGGAGCTACTCTTTGAAATGGGTGCTATGAGGAGCTACCCATCATGGTGAGCATTACACAAAGTTCTCCAACAAGGGAGGGTGCTACAAGGAACAACCCTTTAAGGTGGGTGTTGAGAAGAGTTACCCTTTAAGGCATCATGTGCTTGAAAAGTCTTTCAAGGTTTGGTTAACGGTTATTTGAAGAATCATATTTTTGATATACATATTTGAAGAAACAAGGATAATCAAAAACTAAGAAAAAAGAAAATGAATTAGAATGACACTTTTGATGCAATAGATAACAAATGTAATGATGTCCTAGGTAAAAATGATGATTATATAAGAGAGATAAACTTATCTGCATTAGGATTAGAAGCCAATCTATTGGCAATAGCATCAGGGACGCTTGAAATAATGGAAGTATAAGATGCTAGAAATTGTCGTCCTTTTATCTAGAGTTTTGAAGTTGCTCTATCATGCCAGCAAAGTTTTATATGACAACTGTCAGACTGTTATTAGAAGTGATGACTTCAAGTGTTTCTGTTTTATTTTGAATTTCATGATGTTGCAACTTGATAGTTGTGATGGCATCTTTTAGATCTTAAAGTCTCCTGCCCTTCTTTCTAGCGCCAATTTTTTTACGGTAAAAGTTTGTCCACCTTGAGATGATGAAAGCAAGAAATGAAGTTGAAGCGAAATAACTTAAAGAGTTATAAATGAAAGAAAACAAAGATGAAAATAATCAAAGCAATAAAGAAAGAACACCAAGAACTTATAGTGGTTTGGCTAAAAATGGCCTACATCCACTTGTTCTTCACTATAATTTTTTGAAAAGATATACTCAAGTGGCCTACATCCACTTGTTCTTCACTATAATTTTTTGAAAAGATATACTCAAGATCTCTCCTTAAAACACTCAAATATATTTCTTAAACACAAATCTTGAACAATGAATAACCTACAAAAATTCAAACTCCTCCTCTTGTCTTAGACTCCTTTATCTATAGAGGAGACTTCGTACTAGAAACCACACCCAAAACGACTCCATCTCTTGTACCCGTTTTCCCCACATTCCTATCTTGGCTGTTATCTATCCTCTTTCTACATGGAGGTAATTATTCTCCCACTCTATTCCCTCTTTATCTCTTCTCCGAATTCTAACGCATGTTGAGTGACGGTTTCTTTGATAGTTACATTAGACAACTCGTTATGAAATGGCTACTTTGGCCATGCTACCTTGGCCTTACTAACATGGCCTTGCTTTCGTAGCATCTCTTACTTTAACCACTCTACCTTGGCCTTGCTAGCATAGTAGTTCCCCCCTTGGCCTTGTTCCCATAGCAACTCCTACTTTGGCTTTGCTACCTTGGCTTTGCTAGCATAATAGCTCTTACCTTGGCCTTACTTTTAAACCAACTCCTACTTTTGCCTTGCTAGCATGGCCTCGCTCTCGTACCAGCTCTTACTTCAGCCCTGCTTGCGAACTAGCTCGTACCTCAACCTTGCTCATATACTAGCTTCTACTTTTGCCTTGCTCTTGAACTAGGCCTTTACTTCGGCCTTGCTCTCACACTAGTCCTTTACTTTAATGAGCTTGGAGTTTCTTTAATTCAACGGTTGTACTCTTGTGAAGAGCATTAAATGCATTGAGTTGGAGCTATTTCCTATCTCTCTCCTAGGCTTTTTAAACTTAATGGTACAATAGACATCATTTAGGACATTAAAATTAAACAGAGGATTTGAATCCTTTGAAATAATATGGTTGGAAAGAATATGCAGATAAACTTTAGTTGTTAAATGTTTATATTATTTTAAATTGTCATACTTATATTTATAATTTTGATTAGGTTGAATGTGATTTGCCAATAAAAAAATTATATATTATTAGTAGGGTATTTTTTTCATACTTGCCAAGACCTTGTTATTTTGATTGGAGTTCTATAAGTTACTTTATTCATCACACACAAAAGAAAGCAAATTTCCTCCCTCATATTTCTTTGCCTTTTCAAGCAAGGAACGGAGGCTTTTAAACTTTGAGATGATGAATGCTTGACCTTTCTCTAAACTTTGAGATGATGAATGCTTGACCTTTCACATTAGTACACATAAATTTAAAACAAAAATAAATATAGCTCAGATTTTATATGACATGCATTTAATTGACCTTTCACACTACTAAACATAGATTTAAGGCCAGCATAAATATAACTGCAATTTTATATATCTTGAATATTTTCTAAAAGAATTAATGTTTGGATGTGTACACTAACTAATTTTTTTTATCATCTACAAAAGGAGTGATTAGATCTAAAATTCCTTAATGTAAAAGTGTATCAAAAAATGGTGTTAGGGTTGCACTAATAATTTTACAAGTATAATTTCAGAAAGCATAAGCGAGAATTGATAGTAAACATTTTGATTTGACTGGTAATGGGCCATTAGGTGGAGCAAGCTGGTTGATGAGAAGGCATGATTACTAAAGATTCTCCTTGGTGACTAGGGTTGGATGCTCCATTCTTCTTCATAATAATTGAGAGCATCGTGGACCCGTTGAAGCCTATCCCTAGATAGAATTGATTGCCCATGTCTTAGATTGCAAAGAAATAAAGAAGGCATTGGGAATAGAAAATATGATAAACATAGAGGCTCACAATAAAAATAATCTTCGAAATTCTAAAGGACACATTGATAGATCGGCTTAGCCCATCATCAAAACGATAGTTGAAATCAACCCCGATCATAGAAACATCTTCTTCCATCGATCGAATTAAGACAAAAGACTAGTGATGATGGGAGGTACCTTTGTTTTGGGTTTTCTATAGTTATCAAGGTAGTACCATCCCGTCAACCTCGAAGAAGCTTATATGTTATAAATAAACAATAATTCTTTCATTTATAGCTTAATATATGTAAAGATGCTAAAAGATCCACATTAATTTTTGCAACACCAGCAAAAGTTGGGGAAGAACTTTTTCAAGGACATCTAGGACTCATGGTTGAGCCTTTTCAAAAAAAGATAGAGAGCCATTGTTAGCCGAGAAGTGATACAATGAGTCAAGTTAAGAAGGCAATTTAACCCGAAGGAAGAATGTCAACCCTAAGAATGTCAAATCATTCACTGTGAATGATTTGTGAATGTTAGGCAAACTAATGATAGATATAATATGACTCACAAGAGATGTGATCCAATTGAGAGGTGGGCCTGTAAATGGAACCCACACAAGGCATTGAAAGTGTCCTATGATGATCATCCCAATTGTGTGTGGATGTGACGACGAGTTAGGAGTTGCAACATCATCGTTCTCGTCCCTAGGCACCATTTCATAAACTATCTGGTAGCTCTAATGACTACCCTCTTTAGAAGGGACCAGCTTGAAGTCCTTGATGTCTCGAAAGAATAGGTTATCGTCTGGAATCTCGATATCGCCTTTATTAAAAGACACTGCAAAAGTGCAAGGGGTGACCCGAATTCGTGAAGAAGATTTGACCTTTTAATGAATACTGTTTGGAGGAGACATATTTAAAATCTGAAAAAATAAAGAGAAATAAGAGTTAAAAAGGGGATAAAATCCCTAATGTCAGAGGTCAACGCCTAGAAATTGCAAGAGGCGAAGTGAGAGATCAAATTTGAAACCCTAATTGACAAGTTACTAAGAAGTCGTTGGAGGCCAGAGTCGACCATTTAAGAAGACGATGAGCATTTAAATAGGTAAACGAATATGCATATATCAGGTTTAGATGTTTTGATATTACCATTAATCCAAATTCTCAATAAATCCAAAATATGCACATAGAATACGATATGTAAGTTTTCTATTCTATTTTTATTTTATTTCTAGTTATTTGTTTGCAGGATACAATTATCATTAACCAAAATATTCGAGAAAATGCTGAAAGGAATGGAAAATCTTGGCAAACTTACAAGTTAGGGAAGGTTTTGATGAAGGGCTTGGAAGAATCTTGATAGTAATCTCCTGATAGTGAAAAACAATCCAATGGTCAAGATTGAATCCTTGAAAAACTGAAGCAATAGATGACATAGCGATGTATGGGATGGCTCAGATGACATAACTGTTCCACTCTGCAAGGCATTACTTTGTTCAACAAATCATCATTACCTGGCTAGCAACCATTCATCCTTAAGCAACCCTTCAAGGTTAAGTGAAGACATGATAATGCAGTCATAAGCTTAGCAGATGAGGAAGTCGTGGAATTAATTAGTGACCCTATTCATGCCTTGGTTGTAAAACTCAAAGCAACTCAAAAAGCAACTTCGACCTAAGAGGTAGCTGTTATTAAGGTGTTCACGGATTAGATTTTGTAGATTTAAGATTAATCCGCAATTCAATCCAAACCTTAGGATTAAGAAAATCTTGATTTGTAATCTGAACCAAAGCCTTCAGATTAGAAAAATTTCAATCTGTAATCTGATCTAAAAACTTTGATTGGATTCTCAGATTTATGGAATAAGCTTTTATCTTTTAAAATAAAAATATTGAAGGCAAATATTGTCAACATCAAAAATTAAAATAAACCATCCATATTATAAAAGAGATTAATAAAGTTAAATTTGTTAAAGCCAATCATTATGATAAACTAATTTCAATAAAACTTAAAATGAATTTTCTTAAAAAAAAAAAACTCAAAAATAAATTATTGTTTAATCATCAACAATATTTAAAATTTCGAAGCATTTTAACTTCAATTATGTCAACTTCAGTCACTTATCTTAGGGTTTCCTACTTTTAAATTGGGTTGGACTTTTTAATGATAATAATTGCTTGGCAAAAAATGTAGGAAAAGTTTTTTTTAGAAAAAAAGTAAAATCTTATTGAAATATATGTAATTAAAATTATAAAATATGAAAGTATATATGAGGTTTTGAATTGATGGATTGAGAATTCCTTAATTTGTAATATGATCCAAAACCTTCATATTGAGATTTTTTTTAATCTAGAACCAATCCAAAACTCTTCCTATTTGGATTGAATTAGGTTGGAAGGATCTCACGGATTCATTAATTTGGTGAAGACAGACATGCTTTAGCAGCCCATTGACTTGGCCCAATGTAAGGGTGGGGCCCGTTAACAACGTTAGGTTAAGGGGGCACATTGAAAGCACGTGTAATTGGATCCATGATGAGCTTAATGAACGTGAGCAGTTGGGTTGATTTGGAATTTTAATTAAAAAAACAGCATTTCTAACGATTTTCCTGATTTAGTGACGAAGGCCAAGAAGGGTTTACTGATTGATTAAATGATAATTTCTTTGTTTTATTGAATTATTATTAATTGTTTATAAGTGTTATAAATAGGGATTCAACCTTAAAAATGGCCCTACGTCTAATATCGAAGAATACTAGCATATGTAAATTCTCTCCTACAATAGTAAAATTCCTTCCCACAATGGACGTATCTCGTTTTAGAAGGTGAACCACCCTTAATTTTTTGTGTTTATTCTTGTTTTGGCATCTAATTCTTCATTTACGAGAGTACAAGCTCCTTAGTGAGATTAAATTTTTGGAGAGTTTAGTTGACAATTTCTACAGTCAACATGTGTGACTCGGGGTTATGCTTGTTAAAAACTTCGAAGCTATGAAACTAATGACCAAATGTTCCACGGTTATTTGGTTGGAAGGTACTTCATATTAGCTAATTTCTGAGTCTCAAAGTCGCCGCCTCCATGACTCCATAACTTCACACACAGACTTTGACTTTCCTCTTTAGCTGAGGCAGTTATACAACCCCTCATAACTCAACACGTGCCAAGACCTCCTGTCTGTCCAATAAAAAATAAAAAAAAAAATTAAACATCAGAGTCAATTTCATGTGGTAATAATATTATTCTAATTCCAACTTCTTTAGTCTCGTTTTGTTTCATTGTTCTTTCGTGGCCTTTGATGAGTTGTGACGCAATGCTCCATAGAGTAGTTAGATGTTCAAAGCCCATAACAGGTTTTGGTTTGTGGAAATTGGGGAAATAAGGCAAATAGGATAATTTGAGGTATCATTAAAAATTTATGCATAAATTTTTATATGTATTAGTATTTAGTACAATATTATAAGATCATATTTTAAAAACATTAAAATACTATAATTACTGGCACAGAGTTAAAATTACACTCAACTTCACTTATAGCTGATGAGTCCCATCCCCATCTTTAAGTTCACAAAAATAAAAAAATACTAAAATTACCTTCTGTCTCTTTCTAGTCTGCTTGTCGCCATCATCGATGGTCCCTGCTAGATCGGCACCGTCACGAAGCCATGGGATTGATTAACTCATCTTTCTGCGGCATTGAGCTTGTCTTCTCTGGCATTGAGGGCGGCCATTGGGCCAGGAAAACTTCTACAAACAACTAGATCTTGTGAAGCAACCAAGACCACCGGCGGTTGTTGGGAATGGTGAGAACTTGATGGCGGGTTCATGATGGTGGCAGATGCGATCTTCGTTGCGAGGCGAAGTTTTCTTCTTAATGCTCTGCAACCAAGAGTTGCATATCCCATGCTGAGGGCGATGAAGCTCCGCACCTCTGCAGATACAACAATGATGGCCGCGAGTTGCAGATCCAACGATGCTGTCAATCTCCTCTAAGTAGATCGGAGAAGTGGGAGACACGTATTAGGGGGTAAAATTGAGATTGTAAGCTTTCCTTTTTACATTTAACAGCAGGATATGTTATTTTTAAAACATTTTGGAACTTTTATTTACTTAAAATAGGTTCTAAAACTTGCCAACCCTCATATTTCTTGTAGAAATTCAATATGGAAGTTTCCTTTTAATAGAATTAAAATTTGAAAGTGAATTTTCTTTCTTTGTATAATAAAATAGGAGAACGGTGTGATTGTAGGTATAGTTTAGCGGTAAAGTTATATTTAACTTCACTACAAGGTAAAAAGCTCAAATCCTTCGAATCTCTCACTCCTAAGAAAAAAAAAACAATAGGAAAATATGGACTTAACTTTAAGGCTCAACCCTACCCGCCCGCCCTACCCTACTCTAGGTCGTTATATGTCAAAACTGCTCTTTTGGAATGTGAGGTGGTTTTATTTTGCCATTATTGGTGAGCGATTGCGGATTAGAATATAAGACCACGGTTTTAAACTGCTCCACCTGTCTAAATATTATATATGTGCAATATAAATTCTAAATTTTAAAGAATTAATGATAGGTTTATGTTTGACTTTTGAGTTTCTAACATTATGAGCTTGAAGTTTGGATTTTTATTTTTTTAGCACTTTGAATTTTTTTAAGAGGAGCATTTTGAATTTTGATTTTCAAACTTTAGACATTAGAATTTAAAATAGAGAAATGCTAACAACACTCTTTTTCTCACTTTCTTTTATACTATCTGCACATAGAATTTGACACATGAAATCCACTAATATATTTTGAACTCTAATTTTTTATTTACATAGTTAATTTAAAATTTGAATTGCACTTGTAAATGCTTACTTATCAATAACTAAATTAAGTTCTTTTTATTGGTAACATTAATTACGTTGAGACATTATTAAAAGTCTATAAAAAAGATAGGAACAAATACCAAACTGTCAAATATACCACCCAAATCACCCTCCAAAAAATCTACTCAAACCGTTTAAATTTTGGGTGATTATAGTTTGGATTCTTCTCAAACCGCTACGAAACTAACATAAACCACCCCAGTTGGCCGCATGGACCACTACTTAATCTCATAAAGTTCTAATTTTGGAAAAACAACCTTCTAATGATCAAGAAGCTAATAGATAAAAAAGTAATGATTAAATGTGATTTCATCCATATTGTTATGAATATAATATTATGATGGATGTCCATAACCCCCAAAGTCTTCAAGTCTCATAACCCTTAAAGCTTCACAAATTCCATAACCTCTATTTGTTACAATTTATTCATAATGATTTTTTCCATTTACAACACCATTAAGCCTAATGTAACCTATGGACATCTTTAGCCTATAAACAAAGGCTTTGAGAGGCATGTAAAATAGAAAAAAAAAAAAAAGAAATAGATATCATTCTCACATTCTCTTGTGTTCTTCTTTACTTCTATACTATATTCTCTTGTTTTGTCCTTTTTATTTTAGAACACGTTATCAGCATAAAGAAGGTGAGAGTCATCGATAGTAAATACATTGTTTACAAGAGCATACAAACTTTGAAAAGCAGAGGCTCTTCTTCATAAAAAAAGTGAGTTGCTTTACTTTTTACTTAGCACAACAAAAGTAATAGGCCATTTTGCAAGTGACCATGGAGATGGCACGGTACATTGCATATTCTCGTGTGGTTGCATACCTAGTACACGTACATGCATAACCGTAAATGACATACTAAACCAATGCCCCCACAAGAATGAGACATATTATCACGCAAACAAAATAAACATAAAAATTATCAAGTACATAAATTTAATACGTAATATAAAAACATTATCGCTTATTTGTTAAATATACAAACATTTTAAATATATGAACTATTGCGGTTCAACTAATGTAAATAGATGTTTATTGTTGTTCATTAAACAATGTATATACTATTTACTGATTGTTTATTGATTTTTTTTATCTTCTAATTTGATTAATATTTTTGTTATAGTATTTACCATGGCAAATCTTACCAAGTTGGAATTTGTAGCCCTTGATATTACGGGCAAGAACTATCTAGCATGGATACTTGATGCTGAAATTCATTTGGATGCTATGGGTCTTGGAGACATAATTAAAGAAAGAAATCAAGAATCATTACAAAACTGCGCCAAAGCAATGATTTTCCTTCGTCACCATCTTCATGAAGGATTAAAAAGTGAATATCTTACTATAAAAGATTCACTTGACCTTTGAAAAAATTTGAAAGAAAGATATGACCATCAAAAAACTGTTATTCTTCCAAAAGCTCATTATGATTGGATGCATTTGCGATTGCAAGATTTTAAATCAGTAAGCGAGTATAACTCTGCAATATTTAAAATTAGTTCTCAGTTAAAATTATGCGGAGAAAATATTATTGATGAAGATATGCTAGAGAAAACATTCTCTACTTTTCATGCCTCGAATGTGCTCCTACAGCAGCAATATCGAGAAAAAGGCTTTAAAAAATACTCTGAACTGATTTCATGCCTTCTTGTGGCTGAACGAAATAACGACTATTACTGAAAAATTATGAATCTCATCCAACTGGTTCTGCCCTATTCCCTGAAGTGAATGCAACAACATCTAATAATTCAGGGCGTGGAAGAGGTCGTGGTCATGGTCGTAGCCATGATCGTGGCCGCAGACGTGGTCGAGATTAGAATTCCTATTACAATCATGATAATAACAATTCTCATGTCCAAAAGAGGGAGAATAATGGAGACAAAAGAAAATGTGCGCAACAAAAGGATACAAAGAATTCAGAAAATATATGCTACCGGTGAGGTATGAAAGGACATTGGTCACGTACTTGTTGTATGTCGAAACATCTTGTTGAGCTTTATCAAGCATCACTCAAAGAGAAGGGGAAAAATATAGAAGCAAATTCTGCCTACTTTGATGATCTTGACCAAAGTCCTATTATTATAACTCATTTGGATGTGGCAGATTTCTTTGAACATCCTGAAGGGAGAATTGATCATTTAATTGGTGATGGGACTGTCCAAAAATAACTA
>CAMOHE010033731.1:0-13207 GCA_946598075.1 Artocarpus hirsutus | reverse complement strand
GTAGGTGTCACCCTTTGGCACATCAAAAGACACAAGTCAAGACAACGGGCCCACTAGTCATCTCAGGATTAAGATGCAATACAAATGATTGTCTAAAGTGAATCGATTTGCCAAGATAGAATTATTAATCCAAATCAATTCACTTTATGTCCCTATCCAACACATCGTCACCTATGACAACGTGCCAATGTTTCTATTCACGGAGTCTACCTCCGATGGTCAAGACAAACCATCTCCCAATAGGGATATAGACAACATAACAATCTTTACATGAATAAAGTGCCCAACTTTATTCCCTTGATTGCGGATCTTATGATTTAGACCGTCACCTTAAGAATCATGTCTTCTGCATAATCTGTCCATCATATGCCCAATTCTTAAAGGTTTAGACCGACAGTCTCAGACTATTGTTTGCTTATCATACATTCAACAAATATGAATGTAAAGAGGACAAGATTTGGTATATAAATAATAAATGAATTCTTTATTGATAAAAACGTCTTCAAAAACTCATTACATTTTTACTCCATTAGGGCATACATGTCTAACATATAGGACTAAGAAAATAAACTTACTTCCACTTACCTTTATATATATACACCAATCAACAGTGTTCTCTTTAAATCCAAACATAGTAATGATATCATTAAGCTTAAGATACCATTGTGGGGAGGCTTGTTTAAGTCCATATATTGACGTCTTTAATTTACATACCATGTGTTCTTTTCCTTTGCTTGAAAAGCCTTTGGGTTGGCCCATATAGATTTCTTCCTCTAAATTTTCGTTAAGAAAGGTGGTTTTCACATTCATTTGGTGTAACTTTAAATCAAAATGAGCCACCAATTCCATTATAATTTTGAGTGAATCTTTCTTAAAGACCAATGAAAAAGTCTCTTTGTAGTCAATGCCTTCTTTCTGAGTAAAACCTTTGGCAACAAGCCTAGCTTTGTACCATTCAATGTTGCCTTTAGAGTCACGCTTTGTCTTAAAGACCTATTTATAACCCAACTCTCTTGCAACCTTTAGGCAATTCAACAAGGTCCTAAACTTGATTTTTAGCTATCAATTTTAACTCATCTTTCATAACATTGAGCCACTTGCCAGAATCAATGCTTTCCATGGCTTGTGAAAACAAAACTAGGTCTGAAATTAGATTGTTATCGATTTCTAATTCTAACTCTTATAGATAAACCACATAATCATCAAAATAGTAGATCGCCTTTCTCTTTGAGATCTTCTTAATACTGCTTCTTGTGGTTCAGCTACTATAGGCTCTTTGAGTACAACTTCAGCGTAAAGTGGTTGGTCATTCACTTGTTGTTCTTGAACCTTGTTAGGCTGTATAACAATGTTAGGAACAAGCTTGGAAGTTATAGGTAGAGGTACTTCTACTCTAACTTCTTTAATGACCATATTACATGGTTCTCCACTCCCACTAATTTCACCATTCTCGATGAATGTAGCATTTTCAGATTCTACTATCCTTTACTATGGGTTGGACAATAGAATTTATACCCTTTGGATTTTTTAGAATAACCAATGAAATAGCCACTAGTCGTCTAAAAATCCAATTTCTTTTCATGTGGATTGTAAATTTTTACTTCTACTGGGCAACCCCAAACATGTAGGTGCGTTAAACTAGGTTTTCTTCCCGTCCATATCTTAAAAGGAGTTTTCGAGACAACCTTACTAGGACCCCCGTTTAGTATATACATGGCGGTCTTTAATGCATGCATCCACAAATATAAAAATAAAGATGAATAACTTAACATGCTCTTAGCCATATCCATTAATGTATGATTACGCCTTTCTGCTACACCGTTTTATTCCGTTGTACTTGGCATGGTGTATTGAACACTATGCTTCGCTTTTCTAGGAATTTAGCAAATGGACCTAGACGTTACCCCGACTCATCATATTTTACATAATATTCACTATCTCTATCTAACTTTACAATTTTCACTTTTTTATCTAATTGCCTCTTAACCTCATCAATAAATATCTTAAGGGATGCAATAGATTAATATTTTTCATGCAATGGATAAAAATAACCATAACATGAAAAATCATCAATAAAATTGATAAAATACTTTTCTCCACCAAACGATGGAATATCGAAAGGTCCACATATGTAGGTATGTTTGAGTTTAAGAAGCTATGTACTTCTTGTAGCCCTTTCTTAGTGTGTTGGTCTGCTTTCCTTTACTGCAATTAATACATACACCGAGATCAGTACAATCTAAATTCAAAAGAATTCCATTCTTTACTAATCTCTCTATTCTTTCCTTGGATATATAACCTAAGCGTTTATGCCACAAGAAAGTAGAACTTTCATCAACTAAACTCCGTTTACTTCCAATACTTTGATGCATGATTAATAAAGTTTTAGTAAAAAGATTATCACGCTTTACAATAAAATCCTGCTACATCAAGTTTTGATAAATAAACTAAATTACCAAAAAAAGTAGGTACATAAAGAGTTTCGTATAAATCAAGATAATGTCAAGTATCTAATATTAAGCGATATGTGCCAATTCCTACCATTGAAGCTTTTTCTCGATTCCCCATGTAAATAAAACATTTATTTGCTCTTATAGTTGGATCGTAAAGAATCCCTACCTCGTATTAAAATGTGAATAGTTGAACCTAAATAAACCCACCAAGTATTATAAGGAACTTAAGTTAAATTTGATTGAAAACAAACTAAAGCACAAGGCTTACCTTTTTTCTTGAACTAGGCTTTACGTTTCTAACAATCTTTCTTTAAGTGCCCAAATTTGTTACAAAAATAGCACTTAACATTGTGTTCCTTTTGTCGATTGGGGTTGACTTATTCAGGTTATGCAACTCCTTCTTAAACCCTTTCTTCTTGTTCTTTCTAGGCTTCTTGTTAGTGCTTTTTTCAGCCTCTTGATTCACAAGATGAACGGAATGAGGTTTCTAATTCTTCAATCTCATCTCCTCTTGAACAAGCATACTGGTCAATTCATTAATATTCTATTTATCCTTGATTGTGTTATAGCTTATCTAGAATGGACCATATTGTTCAAGAGGAAGCGAGTTGAAAATGAATTGTACTAGAAAGAACTCATCCAAAGACATCCCCAAAGACTTTAATTTTACTACTATATTTGTCATTTCAAGGACATGCTCATGCATAGTATAAGAACCATCAAGTTTTATGTTGGTTAATTTAGCCATTAATGTACTAGCAAAAGACTTATCAGCAGTTTGAGAGCGCTCTTCCACAAGTTTCATAAATTCCTTAGCACTTTTCAGTCTTGGGAAGAGTATTTTTATTGTTGTTTGCTACTGTCATCTGTATGAACATTAAACTTAATATGTTCGACCTTTCCCATATTTTATGAAAAGATTTCTCCTCCTCACTACTATCATTAATAATAGTAGTGGGTTCCTTATCTTGAAGTGCTAAATAAAGATCCAAAACATCTAGGGGAATAGATGAAGCAAGCAAACGCGGAGAAACAATAATAGATACTCCAAATATGCAAGAAACATTCATACATTAATGCCTTGAGATTATCACATACTTAGATTCAAACTAAGACAATAATTGTATATCCTAGTTCTACTTTGGGTAACACTAAGATATACAAACTACAAATGATGCTATTAAAAAATAAAAATTTAATTTGACAATCATAAATATGTCTAATAAAAATGCTTGCTATCTTTGGATAAACAAACAAAAATAATAAAACATATTGATTACCAACTATCATATTCATCAATTATAAAGAAAACTAATCGACCTTTAGGTAATTTCTAAGTTCTTATAATAGATGAAATTCAATGACATATGATCTATAAATGTCATCTTAATTATAAGCATCAAAATTCATGAGTAATTGAACTTTTATTTCTCAATTTAAAAATTACTAAACTTTAGAGTTTGACCACTTTGATGATTAACAAACTACAATTATGCAATTTTTAAAATTAGAAACAATAGTTTTCATTTGTTTCGTGAAATAAATGACCACATCTACATCACTTGATTCAATATATAAATAAACTCCAAAGGCGAAAAAAAAAAATGGACGTTGAAGGGCAGAATAATATTTAATTTGAAATTGGGCAAAAAAACTGAGCAAAGACAAATGTTTTAAAGAACCACCGCAAAACCCAACATACATAAAGCCTCGCTAAACGTAACAAAACTGATTCATCTTTTACCCGATATACATACATACATACATATATATATATATATATATATATATATAATAGATGGATGAATGGCTTCGCCGATTCAATATAAATCCTTGAAAAAGGTTAAAGCAATAAAAGGAGAGGACAAAATGTTGTAATATCAATATATCAATTCGTTTGTTGCAATGGAAATACATCAGAATTCTAGTTTTCTTAATTGCAGTAGAACAATACAAGTAATTACCCATAAAAATTTTAGAATTCATATATAATCTGTAATATAACTTTAAAGAAAAATCATGAGTTTAAAAACTTCCATGCTTTAGATATCACATGTAAGAATTTTAATATTTATAATTACTAGTAATTTTAAAATTTAATAATTTTCACACAAAAAAATTTAGAGTGGATATTGATTCATATCTTTAATTTGTAAAGAACCGTTTGTCAGAGATCCAGTTTCTCTCTCTAAACCCACTGTTATTTCTTTTAATGTATTTTTTGATGGAAAGAAGGAATACAATTGATTGGATGAAAAGAGGACTAGACACTTATTTATAGACCCTCAATAGGTGCCTTTCTAACAAAGCATATATCTTTTCAAATATAGACACATCTTTTAATAAGAGTTGTAACCCTCATAGCCAATAGAATTTTAACATTTAAATAATTATTAAATTAAATAAATAAATCCAATATATTTAATAGGCTTTTAATCAATTACATGGGTTATAATTCTAACATCAATAAACAAATTCAAAAAAAAAAAAAAAACAAACAAACAAACGCGTCAAGGCACAATTGCAAAACAAAAAAAAAACTCAACCAAATTCTAAATCATATTATTATTGTCTACGGCTGAAAATTGAAATTGCATCCATGAAATTACGTATAAACACAAATAGTGCTGATCTTTTTCATACTCTGGATCAAACTTCTTACAGTGCCCACACTTTGTCGTTTGAAAAGCAAAGTCCTTTAATTCAGAAAACACAACTCCATGATCAAACTTCCTTTATAACAATTTTTAAAAAGCAGATTTTAATGGCATCTTCAATTATCTCATAAAATCGATCCAAAAAATCCTTATTATATACAGGTAATGCTGTTTTTTCTAGTAAAGGTTTTTAAAAAGGAAAAAGAAAAAATAAATAAATAAAAGAAAACATAGCTGCTCCCATTTGATCAAAGCGGACAATTTCTTCTTCAAACTAAATGCTAGATGTTTCTTCTCATGCTTCTTGGGGAGAGAGAGGAAAAAAAGGACCAGGGAGTTCTACAGGAGAGTGGAGAGAAAGGGAAAGGGGCTCTTGGTCTCAAGACTTTCAGAGCCTATTTGCATAGCTTTTGCTTGTGTATTTAGTCAGTAAAAAAAAAAAAGCAAAAGCTGAAACTATTCAGCTAGTGTTTAGAACCATATTTTAAAAGAATTGTAATAGGTCAAAATAGTTTAAATAATTTTTAAAAGTTATAAATAAAAAGTTATATTTAAACTTATAATATATAATTAATACTTATAAGTTTCAGGTCTATTTTAGAAATTTTTTTTAGAAGCTACATTTTGTGGCTTTGATATGAAACACTTTTGGAGAGCAAAAACTCTTCTAATAGTTCATCCAAATACTTACAAAAACAGTTTTTGATCAAAAAACCAAAAGCAGTTTTTAAAAAGCTCTCCAAAACAGGCACTAAGAGAGGCATAGGAGCTACGGCCATGGCTGGTTCTGTAACACTCCGAAATTAATTAAATGGTATTAGAGTGTAAAATGGTGAATTAGTGTGCCATGATGAGTGTTTTAGAACATAATTTGATTATTTTGTGAAAATTAAGAAACTTTGTGTTAATTTACTCTTTTAGTGATTTTTAATTATTCTAAATTATTTTTAATTGTTAATTTAATTTTCAATGAAGTAATTTGATTTTTGAAAACAGTGTATTGTTGTACACAGTTTTGCACAACTGCTTTTTCTTTTTCTCTATTTATTTTCCCTCTCTCTCTCTTCCTCTCATTTTCTCTCTCCTCTCTCTCGCTCACCTCTCTCTCGTCTCTCACTCTCGAATTCTCTCACTCTCTCTCTCTCAATCTCTCAAAATTTTTGAAACAAAATTCATTTTCAAGCTTCGGGATTGTGGATTGAAGGCTCGGGAACACAATTGAGCAACCACGAACTCGATTCAAGCTTCGATTTAAGGTTAGATTCCAAAATTTCTAAACTTTTTCAATTTTTCAAATTTTCTTGCATTTTGAAATTTAAGAGTTTCTAAGTCTAGAAAAGCTTTGATCTAGCTTAGAGTAACTTAGATTAACTAGAATTGAAACTTTATTTCATCAAAAACGGATTGGAATCGAGATTTTTTATTTGTTTCTCTATTTTCTCTATTTTTGGATTTTTGTAAAAATCTTGCTTAAATTTTGTTTTAATAAGTTAAAAAGAGTTTTATTATGATTTTCTATTGTTTATGATGATTATCCATGCCTGGGAATTGAGAAAACAGGTTAGATTTGAAGATTTGAAATTCGGAATGCCGAGACCCGTGCGTGGAAATTTTTGAAATTTTTCCAGATCGACAGGCCGAACTTCGTGTTCGGCAGGCCGGATTCAAAGGATCGACAGGCCGAATTCATCTAACCGGCAGGCCAAACTTGGAGATGTTCGGCCGACCGAACCTGTTCCTCCAGCAGGCTGAACTGTGCAGTTCAGCAGGCCGATCCAGGGAAACCGGCAGGCCGACTGGGCATGGTGCAATTTTATGATTTTCACCTGTTTTAACTGTTTTGAATCTTGATTTAAATTTCAACTTCATATAATGATTTTATAAACCTAAATGGCATACTAGGACACCATGAGATGATTTAATATCATAGGATACCCGGGTTAGATACTAATGGACTAAGTTACTATGCATTTAGGATTACGCGTGGATCCGCAGAGCTAACGTATAGCGGACCAAGATTACAGTGTGGGACACCGATACGGATATTGAGGTAGGACTTCTACCCCTCTTCTTTGGTAGCCCTATTTCCAAAATGATTTAAGCCAAAAATGAATTTTTATTAAATGTTTTCAATGATAGATTGGAAAATGATTTTGTTTAAACATCTTTACAAATGGTTGTTTGAGAAATGTTCATAATGAACTTCATAATGAATATAAATGATTATATCTGGTAAAGAAGAGATTTTGTGAATCAGAAAGATATATATGTATATATTTTAGGGCATGATGCCATATCAGAGATCGGGTTGTGTAGTGAACAACCTTGGGGGCAGGTCCCGAAACCCAGCTGGGCCACTACGGTGGTGAATTACATATGGTTTGCCCAGGAAAGGAAACTTGTATTCTTTATGGTTGACCTATCTGAATTATTTTGGTAAGATTATATTTTTAGTAGATCATCATTTAATTATTTATTTTTTTAATTATTCTAGTTCGTTTTCTATATGCTTATTTGATTTACGAAAATTTCTTTTAAAATTGAATAATTTTCAAATATAATCCTACTGAGCCTTTCGCTTACATTTTTATTTGTTTTAAAATCTTACCCCTAGGTGGATATCAGCTTAGGATTGGAGAAGAGTCCATCGACCGGACTTACAATCAGTAGAAGATTTGGGTAGGTTGTACTGTAGCTAGTAAGGCATGTAAGATCTTTAACCTATATTTTATCTTGGACTGTGATTGTATTGTAATATTGTCAGTACTGTATGTGTGTGCACAACATGTGGGCCAGTGGGACCCATATGCGTTCCACCCCATATTTAATTATTTTATGTTATTTTCATTTATTTAATCATCGTAATGGTTTATTTTAATTCCTTAAATTATTCTATTTAAACAAATTTTAAAATTATCACTTTTAATTATAATTTGAATTTTAAACTCTGTTTTTAACTAAATTTTTATTTAATTAACTTAATCAAACCACCACGTCACCTCCCGTACTCCGGGGCGTGACAGAATAGTATCAGAGCTCAAGGTTATGAACCTTGAGAATTATGCACACATAGGTACGACAATGGAATACCACTGACAGTCCAATTTTTATTTTCAGAAGTGAGAGAATGGCACCTAGACGTCGCTCGACAATGGATGCCGAGTTTGGAAACGATGAGGGCATGATGAGGGCTATGTTTGCTGCATTCCGGCAGATGGCAGCAAGGGCAAGAGCTGATGATTCTGAGGCTAGTCGTCGGCATACGTACTTTAAGGAGTTTCGACGTGCGTCAGTATCGACCTTTGATGGAACTGGGGATCCGTAGGTGGCAGAGTATTGGCTAGATTCTATCGTGAAGCATTTGGATACGCTTTGTGTGCCAGCGGAGTATCGCGTGGAATTCGCAGCATATAAGCTTAAAGGTGGCGTTAATACCTGGTGGAAACAAGCAAAGCGTCTGGAAAACAATGGTGATATTGATTGGGACAGATTTGAGGAGCTATTCTATGATAGGTATTTTCCACAGGGATACAGGGACCAAAAAGCGGCAGAATTCTATAGGTTGCAGTAAGGCGACATGTCAGTTCGGGAGTATGAGGCAAAGTTTAATGAATTGGTGAGGTTTGCTCCTTCAGTAGTGGCATCGGAGCGTGAAAGATGTATCAAATTTCAGGAAGGACTTAAGGCTCCTATTCGACAACAGATAGTTGCCCTACGGCTTAGGAGTTTTGGAGAGCGTGTGTCATCAGCAATATCAGTGGAGAATGATTATGCACAGTATTATGAGAATCGAGCTAAGGCATCAGGATGACCACAGAGGAGCGGCAGGAGGAGCGTCAATAGTCGACCAACTCTGGGAAAGAGCAAGCAGGGTGGCGTGAACAGCGGCAGCAGCAGTTCATCTAGCAGCGGTCGCAGCAACCCCTACAGCTTTCACTGTCATTTTTGCCAACAGCCAAGACACATCAAGAGGAATTGCCAGATCAGGAGTGCTCGCTTAGGACTTCAGACCGGAGAAGGAGCTAGCCATCAGCCTCAACTTCAGACTCTACCTCAACCTCAGCAGTATCATCAGCTTCCATTCCATCAGTTTTCTCATCAGCAACTATCATACCCAGTGCAAGGACATCAACAGCAGAGTTTTTAGTGTAACATCCCTCAGTACCGAGCGTCGAGTACAGCTAGTGTCCAGTCACCATCAACGCAGCAGTATCGGCCAGTTAATCCAGGAACTAGTTATGTGGGTAGAGGTAAAGGAAAAGCTCTAGTGCAGATTCATACGATGACGTCAGGGAGTTTAGATGCCCAGACCAATAACGCAGTTGTTGATGGTATGATTATGGTTTCTCAGTCCTTAGCACACGTGTTGTTTGATACTGGTGCCACTCATTCTCTCATTTCGAGCTCTTTTGTACATGTCTTGGGATTATAAATAGAAGAGTTTGATGAACCCTTAGTTATAGCTTCACCCTTGGGGCGGGTGTGTGTGAATAATATTTGTAAAGCTTGTAAAATAAAGGTCAGGGATGAGATTTTGAAAGGTGATTTGATTGTAATCCCCATAAGAACCTATGATGTAATCTTAGGAATAGATTGGTTGTCCAGATACAGTGCAGTAGTGGACTGCCAACTTAGGAAAGTGACCCTAGTGTCTAATAGGGGGACGGTAATCATCTACCAGGGCGGTTGTGATAGGTTAATGAGTGAGCGTCGTATTAGGACATGTCTCGGAGGGCCAAAAAACGCAGTTTGTCACGCTATCTTCATGGATTTGGAGGATGAGCCCAGTGTTTCGAGAAAACGTGCATTGATTCCAGTAGTAGATGAATTTGAGGATATCTTCCCCGACGAGTTACCAGGGTTACCGCCGCATCGGGAAATCAAATTTGGTATTGAGTTATTTCCGGGAACAGCACCTATCTCTATAGCACCTTACCGGATGGCGGCGGCAGAGATGAAAGAACTCAGGAAGCAACTTCAAGAACTTGCTGATAAGGGATATATTCAGAACAGTACCTCACCTTGGAGAGCACCGATCTTGTTCACCAAGAAGCATGATGGAACTCTCAGGTTATGTATAGATTATCGACAGCTAAATCGAGTCACAGTGAAGAATAAGTATCCATTGCCCAAGATCGATGAGTTGTTTGATCAGTTGGGAGGTTCGCGGTACTTCTCAAAGATAGATTTAAGGTCAGGATATCATCAGCTCAGGATTAAGGAAGAGGATATTCCCAAGACAGCATTCAGGACCCGGTATGGACATTTTAAGTTTCTTGTAATGTCGTTTGGATTGACGAATGCTCCGGCAACTTTTATGGATTTGATGAACAGGATATTCAGGCCTTATTTGGATCGGTTCGTGATTATGTTTATCGACGACATTTTGATTTACTCTAAGACTTGGGAGGAGCATGAGCAGCATCTCAGGATCGTGCTTCAGACTCTGCGAGAACATCAGTTGTACGCCAAGAAAAAAAAGTGCGAGTTTTGGTTGACATAGGTCAAATTCTTGGGTCATGTCATATCTGAGCAAGGTATCTCAGTAGATCTGTCTAAGATAGAAGCCATAGTGGATTGTGAACGACCGAGTAATGTGGCAGAAATCTGTAGCTTTTTAGGACTTGCAGGATATTATAGAAAATTCGTGAAGGACTTCTCGAAGATAGTAGCGCCGTTGACAAGATTGATTAGGAAGAATGTCAGATTCGAATGGAACGATGAATGTGAGTTTGCTTTTCAAGAGTTGAAGAATCGATTGACTTCAGCACCAGTGTTGATCATTCCTAGCAGTGATGAGCCGTACGAGGTCTATACAGATGCTTCAGGACATGGACTTGGATGTGTGTTGATGCAACAGGGACGCGTGGTAGCGTACAGATCAAGACAGTTACGACCTCATGAGCAGAATTATCCCACTCACGATTTGGAGCTCGCAGCGGTAATTTATGCATTAAAGATCTAGAGATGTTATCTGTTCGGGGCGACATTTCAGGTTTTCTCCGACCACAAGAGTTTGAAGTATATGTTCATCCAAAGGGATTTGAATTTGAGGCAGCGAAGATGGATTGAATATATGGAAGATTATGATTTTGCGTTGTAGTATCATCCTGGGAAGGCAAACGTCGTCGCGGATGCGCTTAGTCAAAAATCTTCAGGAATATTGACATGTTTGGCTCTCGAGGATTGGAAAAGAGATGCGATGGTAAGTGAGTTTGATCTATAGTGTTGCGAAGACTACGATCATATTTTGGTGTATCATATGGAGGCGACCCCAGCTCTTGTTCAGACGGTGAAGCAGAACCAGTGGCAAGATCAGCATCTTCAGGGAATCTGGACGTGAATTCGAAACGGGGAGCAGTTCGAAGAATGGAAGATACATGCAGATGGATCGTTGTACTTCAGGAAGCGTTGGCAGTTCCAGCTATCATAGAAGTGAAGAAAGCCGTATTGGACGAAACTCATAGATCTTAGTTCGCTATTCATCCAGGGAGTACGAAGATGTATCGTGACCTCAGGAGACAATATTGGTGGAGAGGCATGAAGAAAGACGTTCGAGAATACATGGCCAAATGTGTGATTTGTCTTCAGGTGAAAGCCGAGCATCAGAAGCCAGCAGGTCAGCTTCAGTCACTTCCTATTCTAGGGTGGAAATGGGAACACGTGACAATGGATTTTCTTACCGGATTACCAAGGACGGAGCAGCGACACGATGCGATTTGGGTCATGATCGACAGGTTAACGAAATCAGCTCATTTCATTCTGTTTAGATCGACGTGTTGGAGGAGAATTCTTGGAGAATTGTATATGCAAAACATAGTACGATTGCATGGAGTTCCTTTGTCCATCACATCAGATAGGGACACCAGATTTAATGCTAGGCATTGGAGGAGTTTCCAGGAAGCTATGGGTACAGATTTGAATTTCAGCACGGCATTTCATCCTCTGACAGATGGGCAATCGGAGCGGGTTATTCCGATTCTCGAAGACATGTTACGTGCTTGTGTATTGGAATTCGACAGAAATTGGAAGAAATATTTACATCTAGTGGAATTCGCATACAACAATAGCCATCAATCGAGTATTGGTATGGCACCGTTCGAGGCATTGTATGGGCGACCGTGTCGATCACCAGTGTGTTGGGCCGAGCCGGAAGATAGGATCATTCTTGGGCCAGATGAGGTTCGTGATAACAATGAGAAGGTTGTCGTGATTCGAGATCGATTGAGAGCAGCTCAGAGTCGGCAGAAGAGCTATGCGGATAGAAGACGTCGACCTTTAGAATTCGAGGTTGGAGACTTTGTACTTTTAAAGGTATCTCCTCGTAAAGGTATTTCGCGATTCAGAGTAAAAGGAAAACTCACGCCAAGGTATATTGGACTGTTCGTTATTACTCAATGTGTAGGTGTGGTTACGAATCGACTCAATCTTCCCTCAAAACTTTCACATGTTCATGATGTGTTTCATGTATCGATGCTTTGGAAGTGTCCACTTGGGCAGAATAAGATCGTTTCGTTCCAGGATGTGCAGATTCAGAAAGACACGACATATGAAGAAGTGTCGATTCAGATCATTGATCGTAAAGTGATTAGTTTGCGTCGTCGTGAGATCTCGTTAGTCAAGGTCGTGTGGCAGCATCACGGGGTTGTTGAAGCCACTTGGGAATTAGAATCGGGTATGCGGGAGTTGTATCCGCATTTGTTTTGTTTTTGAATCGATTTGTAAATTTCAAGGACGAAATTTTCTTTTAGAGGTGGAGAGTTGTAACACCCCGAAGTTAATTAAGTGTAATTAGAATGCTAAATGGTGGATTAGTGTGCCATAATGAGTATTTTAAATTTAATTTGAATGTTTTGTGAAAATTTAATAACCTTGCATTATTTTACTCTTTTAATGATTTTTAATTATTCTAAATTGTTTTTAATTGTTAATTTAATTTTCAATGAAACAATTTGATTTGAAAACAGTGTACTATTGCATATAGTTCTGTGCAACTACTTTTTATTTCCCTTTATTTATTTTCTCTCTCTCTCTCTCACTTTCATTTTCTCTCTCCTCTCTCTCGCTCACCTCTCTCGTCTCTCTCTCTCGGTTCTC
>CAMOHE010033708.1:0-11965 GCA_946598075.1 Artocarpus hirsutus | reverse complement strand
CACGACGGTTTTTAGTAAAAACCGTCGTGGAAGGCCTTTCACGATGGTTTTTACTAAAAACCGTCGTGAAAGGTGGAAGGCCTTTCATGAGGGTTTTTGTAAAAACCGTCGTGGAAAGCCTTTCACGACGGTTTTTAGTAAAAACCGTTGTGAAAGGCCCCGTTGCTTCCACAACGGTTTTTAGTAAAAACCGTCGTGAAATGTTCTACATGTTTGAAATTTTTAGTAGTTGCCAAAATTTAATCTTTCACGAAGGTTAAATTTAGGCAGGATACTAAAAATTTCAAACCTTGGGACTTTTCACGACGGTTTTTATAAACCGTCATGGAAGGTTTGAGGTTTGAAATTTTTAGTATCCCGCGTATAAAAACCGTCATGGAAGGTTTGAAGTTTGAAATTTTTAGTATCCCGCCCAATTTAAGCTTTCACGATGGTTTTTATAAAAACCGTCGTGGAAGGTTTTGTATATTTGAAATTTTTAGTAGCCCATCAAAAATTAATCTTTCACGAAGGTTAAATTTGGACGGGATACTAAAAATTTTAAACCTTGAGACCTTCCATGACGATTTTTATAAAAACCATCGTGAAAGGTACCAAGGCTTCCACGACGGTTTTTTAGTAAAACCATCGTGAAATGTCTTGCATGTTTAAAATTTTTAGTATCTCTCCAAAATTTAATCCTACGCCAACGACATGGCTTTCCCTATTTATTCAAAATTTCTCTAACTCAAACCCACTAACTCTCAAACCCCTTTCTCTCTCTAACTCCTCTCCCACGACCTAGCCACCGACGAACCCAACCCCTACGGCATTCCACTGACTTTGACATTCCTCTATCACTCTCTCCATGACTACCTAACAAACCCGATACCATTCGCTACCGTTCATCCTCATCCCTTGACATTCTACCGACTCCACCATCCTTTGACTCGTCCTTTGTTGTTCCACCAACTTCATCGCCTTTGGTAAATTTCAAACCATTACTTTTAGTTTTAGTATTATTGTTATTTCTAAACTTAGCATTGTTTGGTTATTTTAGTGTTATTTACATTTAGTTTTAGTTTTAATATTAGTTATATTAATTTATTTTTTGCCATTTAGTATATGTTACTTGTATTTGGTGTTTGAAAGAACTTTGAACAACATTTAGCATTTTGGTGTGAGAATAGGTTACTTTTTATGTGTTTGTGATGCCTAAGTATTATTGTAATACTCACCACATGTTTGGAGATTTTTTTTAGGGGAATACAAATTTTTCACCACGATTTTTTAAAAAACCATCGTGAAAAATTGGCATTCCACTACGGTTTCTTGAAAAATCGTCGTGGAATCAAAGGTTTTGATAAAAACCATCGTAGAAGGTTTTGTATATTTGAAATTTTTAGTAGCCCGTCAAAATTTAATCTTTCATGAAGGAAGGTTAAATTTGGGTGGGAAACTAAAATTTTTAAACCTTAGGGCCTTCCACGACGGTTTTTAGTAAAAACCGTCGTGGAAGGCCTTTCACGACAGTTTTTACTAAAACCGTCATGAAAGGTCTTTCACGACTGTTTTTACTAAAAATTGTCATGAAAGGTACAAGGGCCTTCCATGACGGTTTTTACTAAAAACTGTCGTGAAAGGTGCGCCTTCCACGACGGTTTTTGTAAAATGTTTTAAATTTTAAGAAACCGTCATGGAAGCCTTTGATTCCACGACGATTTTTTAAGAAACTGTCATGGAAATTTTAATCTTTCGCGACCGTTTTTTGAAAAACCGTCGTGGAATGTCAATTTTTTACGACGGTTTATCAAAAAACCGTCATAAAAAATTACTACATTACAACCCCTTCCCACGCCAATTTTTATATTACACGACGGTAAAAAACCGTCGTGAAAACTCCATGTTGTACCATGACTAAAGTTTTTACGACGATTTTTTAACCGTCGTAAAATTTTTCGTTCACGATTAAGCAGTCTACAGTTATGCAGCCTGTGACAACATAACCCATGATACATACTGCTAAAGAAGTTGTCTCTAAAGCAACTCCCTCTAGAGAACCTAAAGAAGTCACTGAACCTCAAGCAGCACCAAAATGCATGCAAGATGGCTCCAAAGCCATAATGTAGCAACTTGAAAAAATGATCTCAGTGATGACTCCTCTATTGAAAGTAATGTCTCCATTTGTTCTTAATCTTCCTCGAAGAACACCGTACCCTCATCAACTTGCTTCGTGACCACATGGATAAATTCACTTGGAGTTATGAAGCCATGCTTGGATTGGATAGAGGATTGGTTTGCAATGCTCTTATTGTCCAACAAGGAGCAATTCCTGTTAGGCAACAATGGAGTACCTTCCACTTAGAAGTCGAAAAACTTATCAAAGCTAGTTTCATCAAGCCTATCAAGCACTAGACGTGGTTTGCCAACATCGTACCAGTGAAGAAGAACAAAAGCAAAGTTTGTATTTGCGTTGAATTTTGGGACCTTAGCAAAGCTTGCCCGAAAGATGAGTTCCCATTGCCAAATATAAATGTTCTTATTGACTTCGCTGCTAGCCATGGGATGTTTTCCTTCATGGATGGCTTTAGCAGCTACAATCAGGTTAAGATGCTGCCAAAAGACTTGAAGAAAATAGCATTCCCGATCCTCTTTGGCAACTTCTACTACATCATGATGCACTTTGGCTTAAAGAATGCCAGAGCACGTACCAAAGAACGATGATCACCATCTTCCACGACATGATAGGGAAGGAAGTTGAGGACTATGTGGACAAATTAGTTATCAAATCCTGCATCAGGGAAGGCCATTGGAGCACCTTAATTAAGGCATTTGAAAAATGTTGCAAATACTTGAAAATGAATCTAAAGAAATGTGCTTTTGGAGTTTTGACCGAAAAATTCCTAGGAATCGTAATCCATTAATGAGGAATAAGTGTCGATCTCTCCAAAGTTTAAAAAATCACAGCAACACGACCACCTTTAATGCCCAAAAAACTCAATGGATTGTTGGGCAAGCTCTCTTATACCCAGATATTCATCTCGGGAATGGCAAACTTCTCTATTGCATTCACTCTATTCCTCAAGAAATGCGCCGAATTCAAATGGATGGAGCATTACCAAAAGGTCTTCGAAGACATCCAAAAGATGATCCTTAACCTCCCAACCATGAAAGCTCTAGAGTCTGGAAGACAATTAAAGCCCTACATTGCCACAACGCAGGTGATCATCCACAGCCTGAAGGCAAAGAATGCCTGGTCAACTACCTAAGTCACCAACTTCACGGCCTGAAGACAAGATACTCACAAACAAAGAAGGAATGCCTCATTCTCAACTATGCTTCGTAGCAGTTTCGTCACTAACTTTTTGGCTCATAACCTTTATCTCAAGGTTAAGTCTAACCCCCTCCATTACCTCTCCACTTAGCCAACATGTTGCAGGTCGCTTGGCCCACTCGCTAGTCCAATTTTTGGAGTTCGACATCATTTGCACTATGCCAAAAGCAATCATAAGCCAAGTTGTTATGGATTTGATAACGCAATTACTGCAATGGAGACAAAGCACTTACTTTGATGCTGTCTGAAACATCTTCGAAGGCATCTGAGATTGACAGTGAGAGTGGCAATGCAATCATGTCGGAACCCACCAAGCAACCTCCGGAGACGACCTATGTCGCCGATGAGATGGAAGAGTTTTAGACCTTACACTTCGATAGGTCCATAACGACTACCTCTGGAGGAACTGAAATCGTATTCACTAGCTTGGATAAGCATACAACCACTATCGCACATCAGCTTACTTTTCTATGTACCAACAACATGGCCAAATATGAGGCATTTTCATAGGGCTTGCTACTGCCCAAAGCATAGGCATCTGAAAATCAAACTCTTGGGAGACTTCAACAAGGGAGAATTCGCCTGAATTCCTCCTTGGCACAATACTAGATTCTTGCACAAATATTAATCAAACAATTCGAGAAGGTGATCATATAACACTCCAAAGTCCACCAACCATTATGCCAGCTTATTGGCCGCCTTAGGTCCTGAGTTTGTTTCTCTGGAGAAGTTGTCAATATGCACATAGCAAAGAAAGATCGATCAATTCTTCAGACCATGACCACTGCTTTGGAGGACGATTGTGATTTTTACGACGATTGGAGAACCGCTATCTGGGAAGTGTTGCTTGCTTTGGAGAAAAGAGGAAGTGCGAAAATCTTCATTGATTATGTCATTCATTTTGAAGATATTTACCAGAGGCTTCCCTGAGGCATCTTTGCAAGGTGTATCAAAAAAATGAGACCAAGCAGAAACACTAAGAAATGCATGAAGAGACTCGCAGAACAAACTCCTACATGAGCCTCTATCACAAGAATTGTTCATATCATTCTTTGTTTTCAGACATCATATCATTTGTTCTCAGTAGCATAAGTAGTAAGCATTTTCAGTGGTAAGATTTTGGCTATATATATATATATATATATTTTGCTTTGATAAGATTTTTGCTATATTTTACTCCATTTCTATCATTAATACAGGAATGAGAAAAAATATAAAAAAAAATATGAAAACATGGGTTTAAGATATTGGGTTCATTGATGATAGCTTGAAGGAAGAGAGTTAGAGGAGAATTAAAAAATAGAAAAAGGGTTGATATGTTAAACAAAGCAGGAGAGAGAAATAGTGTCAAAAGCAAGGGAGAAAAAAATTTGTAGATATAACAGAGAAAGAATGGTTCTCTCTTGTTAATAAGTTTTAATATGGTTATGATGTGTCATTTATCTATTTGTTAGACTAGAAAATTGACAGATAATCTAGACAAAGGATCTAGAAGAATGCAAACTTAGAAGAAGATGATGATTTTTGAAGTTAAGAGAAATGGAAATGGTATGAAAAGATAGGCTTAAGTCCCTCTGGTGATGTTGTATTCAAAGAAGGAGCAAAAGGGATATATATAGTGAAGGTGGCTAACTTGCTCCAAAGGTGGTCTCTAAGTGCTATGATAGTCCTTCAGAGCCAGCGGTGTTAGGTGCTTCCTGAGGCTGATTTCTGAGTTGGCCAAAAAAGACATAATTCATAGTTGCTTTAGGGCTCTTCTAAGCTTGATGCTCTAAGTGGTTTGACTCAGCCTGACCATTTATTTCTGGAGGGCTGATAAGCATGCACACCCCTCCAATGGCCGATTTCTAAATTTTCATCCTTTGAAATTTCTAGCACGTCGTCAAATTTCTTCAAAATTTCGAGCGAGAATTGGTGACAAAGGCACCTGTGGAGCCTTTGACAATGGAATTTCAACATAGGCAAAGATTATCTCGATGCAGATAAGGCCCCTTCTAGAGGCATGCTAGGCGCTCTAGAGGTATGTTTGTTGCTCCATTACTCGGCTTTTCTTTGCATTTTTCCTACAAAAATGATTTCTGGACTTAGGCTTTGATTCCTTGGGCTATGCTAAGGCAAAATTAGAGTTTTTTTTTTTTTTTTTTGCCATTTTAAATGGCAAAAAAGAAGGCTTTTGGGTTATTTTTTCCTCAGTCACCCATTTATATTAGTTCAATTAAGATCAAAATCACCCAAGTGGGACTCAAATCGAATCAAACTAAGAAAAACAGACCCATTTAACTACTTATGGCCTACCAAACCATGACCCATGCTAATTCTTCAAGTATGGCTTAGGTCTACGAAGCGAGGCTATTCATGCCGTAAGACAAAGATGTTGGGCTTGGATCGTTGAAGGAGCCTGGTACAAAATTGGCTATCAATAATAGAAATATGAGATCTACAGTTTATCAATTTCGTTTTAAATCCACCTGGTCCCCCTGAGCCTAACTTCAAAAAAAAAATAATAATAATAAAGAAAAAGCACTTGGAATCCTTATTCTTCTCTCATTCATTTTCTTACTACATATGTGTTCCTCTCCTATGAAAATTCCTCTAACATTACATTTTGTTTTCTATCAAATCCTATCATTGTCTTGCTTGTGCCGTCCGTCGAGCTAGAGACCATCATGCCTACCACTGAGTCAGTTGTTTTCCCAACCATCAGGAGCCAATTACCTTTGTACATACCAGACGTACTTGATGATGAGTTGAAAGTATTGGTCACCTCTATCTGGTTCATACTTTTACCATTACTTTTTAAGTGATGTCTTTTTGCGACCTTCCTTAGCCTTGCTAGTAGTGCTTTCTTTTTTCATTTACCTATGTCATATGTCAAATTTGTACTAGTGGTTGAAAAGGGGAAAAAAAGGGATAACAAATCATTACAAATCCTTTTAGGAGCTCACATATATCTCATCGTAGAATTAGAAAAATAACTCATAAGACCTCTTTTGTATAAGGCCATGAGTGTGTTTTCAACACTGAAAAATCAAGTAGAATGCGTGCATGGATAACTGGACCAGAGCGGAGAGCTTCCTCCTCTGATAGCAATTTCATCCCTGAGCTTTTTAATTTTAGTTTTTTGCACTTTGAACTTATAAATTTATAGCAAAACACCCTTATTGATAACAATGTTAGTTTTTAAGACATATAATTTTTACATAGATTGCTAATTAAGAGTATAAAAAAAGTTTTGCTTTGATATTAACCCAAATTTAAATTTAAAACCAACTTAATTTAAAATTTTCTAGTTTAATAAAAACTTAATATTAAAAATATTAATCATAATAAATATGGAGTAAAATACATAGAAATGACAATTCATGTCATTAATCAATTATTTATGTGCAAGTTGAATGTTAATTTCCATCAAAAACTAATATTGCTATCAAAATAGGGGTAGTTTGCTATAAATTTCTAAGTTTAGCATACAACTTGCTAAAACTTTTGGAGGTCTTTAATGTGCGATAAGTTTAAAGAGCAACAATGTAAAATATCCCGATTGAAAATAATGGCATAAATTTTGTAGGTCGTAGCATTCAACCCTGTAATAGAATCAACCAAGGAGCCCAGATTATCACGGTCATTGGCATGCATGAGTGGAATATTAGCTAGCTAGAAGGTAATACTTAATGAGATCATATAAATAATATCAATTTCCTTCCATGCGAGGAAGTGATTTATGATTTTTTTTTTTCCCTTCATCTTGGTGGACACCATATCAAATCATCACGGTCTTAACTTTTATTCTCCCCATAAAATTTTGTTCGTACATAATAAGTTTGATTTCAAGTGATACATGGTTTTTACAAATATATTTAAACAATTTCTAGTCACGACAATGATGTTGCTACGTGGATCTCCATCATGTTGACCTGGATCTTAGTCGGAAGGTCCCAAATACATCACATCATTAACTGTTTCGGTTAGAAAATTGTTGATGAGAGGATATGCCAAAGCAAAAAAAGAAAAAGAAGAGTAAAAAGTAGGGTTTGTTTATCCTTCAATCCATGTTTCGTCTTACTTTTGCTCTGTATGATAATAAAACTTTTAATCTTCAAAACCTACATGAAGATAAAAAGGGAGATAGAAAAGAAAACACATGGAAGCTTTGCATTGCAATGATTCGTCATTGATGCCAAAAAAGAGAAGCAAAAGGGCTCTTGATACCCTCGCACTTTGACACGAAGATGGTGTTGATAAAATTGGACGGATTTGCCGACCACACAAAAACTAAAAATGTTGGGATAAGGCATATCTATTTGATGAACATTGTTCATGAAAATAATGGTGTTATATGATGGTACGCTCACAGATTGTCATGATAATGTGCAACTTGGTGAGATATAGCAAGTGACAAAATAGTGTACGTTTCTAAATGAGAGGGATAAGGACTGAGCCTTTAATTATCAATTGCGGATTATGATAACTAATATATATATATATATATATATATATTGTAATTAATTGAAGTGTTAATCCAAAGGGTGACACAATTCTAGTGACAAAATAGTGTACGTTTCTAAATGAGAGGGATAAGGACTGAGCCTTTAATTATCAATTGCGGATTATGATAACTAATATATATATATATATATATATATATATATATATATATATTGTAATTAATTGAAGTGTTAATCCAAAGGGTGCCACAATTCTCGGGCTGCTATTAGTTATTTTATTATTCTAGCTAAAAAGTGCATGGTAATAATCTCGAACTTTCTTTTGGAAGTTATTTTTTCTTGATGGAAACGTTCTTTTGGAAGTTATTTTAGGAAAAAGTTGATCATGAGTAGGTTGGAATCCAATGAAACTCCATGCAGGCCCCCCAAGCAATAATAACTCTACAAGTGATATATATAAACTTTCCTCGTTCATGATCATGAGTTTGCTTTTTCTTTTTCTTTTTTTGGCAATATATTTTTATTATTTTTGGAGTAACCGTTTTTGTGTTGGTGTTTGCCGCTTGACTTGGACGTTAAAGACATGGGATGTAGTCACTTATTACGATGTTTGGTGTATGGGTGTAGAGTGGTTCAAATTATAGAGATGGTTTAAACTAACATTTGGTAGAGTAATAATTGAGGCCAGTTTAAACTATGGATCAATTTTAAACTAGACAAAATCACCAAAATTCTAACTTTGCCCCCGTTCCCACCCCACCGCCTCAAGTTCACATGGTTTGAACCATTTTTTACAGTAAAAACTATTCTTATTATTGTTTTTTCTTTCATAAACTATAGTTTTTAAATAACAGTTCTCATTTTAAACTTTATGTGATGTTTTATTCTTGTTTCAAACCTTTACATTCTAAGCGTCAGTTCAAAACCACTATTTTATAAAGTTTAAAACCTATAATTCAAACCATAAAGTTCTAAATCACACTATTCTAAACTCACGCACGAAGCGAATTGGCATAATATATGTGAGATGTGTATATATGTGTGTGTAATTACATATCATAGAAGGTATTGGTACATGAACCAACCAAAAGCTTTGCTCTACCACCGTGTAGGAGCAAAAAGTACAAACATAAACAATTTTAATGGGTGGAAAGCTCACATTACTACAAACAACGTCTTTTATGATGACTTTTTGTCGTTGCAAAAGCCAAGAGTCGTCACAAATATATTTTTTGCTACGACATGTCGTTGCCAATACGTCATCGCTAACAACTAGTTGCAAATAATATTTTTACGACAAAGACGTCGTCGCAACATTATTTGCAATGACAAATAGTTGCACAAAGTCGTCACAATTATGTTGCTACAGTCGTCATCAAAGATAACGTGACTTAGTTTTTGGTTACGACAATTTGAAAAATGTCGTCATAAGAACGTGTGCAATGTTGAGGTGGACATAATTATTTGTAATGACTTTTTGAAAAAGTTGTCGCAAATATCTTAATGTTTTACAACGACATTCTCATCGCAAATTATTTTATTAAAATATCTTATTTTTAATATATAATATATTTAAATATTTAATATATTTTTAATACTATTTATTAAAATTTTAATATTTTTTAAATAGGAATAATTGACTTGTAATAAGAAAAATAAAAATTTAATATTAAAAAGACAGTTGATAATACATTGTTCTAATAATAAAATAAAAAACAAATGACATAATGTGTCAAAATTTTTGAATAAAGAAAAACATACAATATAATCTCCTAAATATGCAGCATCGTTGGGGCCATCTTGTTGTCATAAGCCGCGTCTAGAGGAGGCAGAGGACCTGGTTGAACAAAAGTTGGTGGAGTCATCATTAGAGGAGGTAGGCTTCAAGTACCAACTGGCCCATCAACTCCACCAACAACGTGTAGCTTTGGTACAATGTCATGTTGTATTGGGCTGATCTCTCTAGAAAATCTTTCACATGTGGGTGAACAGGCATCGAAGATGTTTCATCTAACCGGGAGCTAAAGGATGAACCATCGCTTGTGCAAAAGTAAATCCTAAGTGGGAGTGTAGGGCTTAGTCCATGCCTATGTCCTTTACATCTACCTAGGATATGCTCTAATATTCCTTCCTCGTTAAGCGTAGGAGTCGTAGAAGAGGAAGTAGATTGTGTCATCTGGGTTTGTCTCTCCTCCTCCACGTATTCGACACGAATAACATTTTATACATGTTAGAAATACACAGAGTAATTTGAATAAGGAAAGATAGTATTACAAATTTAAAGGACTTACAAAATTTTGTTATGCTTGGAAGTTGATCCAAGTCTCCCCACGACGATGTATGTCTACCCAATTGTATGTGAAAGACATTGGCTACTGGTCACTGTGTTGACCTATCCAACAATTTGAAAGTGTTAGAATAAAGTCTTCTTTGATAAGTTTTAAGATTGTTTGTAATTAAATAAACTTATTAACCTTCTTGTTGTGATGCTGGGAGATGGATATCTGACCATGTAAACTTGACAACTTTTGGTTGCCACGATTGTTTTTATTCGTTGCTGACTTTTTCTGTTTATTATAGTTTTTAGCATTAGCAATATTGAAATTAATATATATAATAAATAACCAACTTAGTAGATATGCAGTTGCCTGAATCTCCCAAACATGAACCAATAGTGGCAACGACCCTAGTGTTCTTGATTCCTGAGGTTCGTGAGGGAGCTTGGCTCTGACATGTGCCTTGTTTGCTGATCCTCCAAGTGTTTTAAAGTGTTCATGAAGGTCTCTCTTCCAATCCTTATAGCACTTGGCTGCCTCCTTATCAACCATGCCATAGAGGATGCCGTCCAACCTTTGGTAATCCAATGCAAACCAATCCTATAACACATTCAAGATCATGATAGTTACTTTTATTATGTTCTATAACAATTATGTACTATACAAATTATGTTTTACAAGGATGAAGTTGAATACATACTAGCATGTACTGTTGAATTTGTCTCTTATGCTGGGCATTAGCATCTTTCCACGCATCATGGTATGGCTCACATGCATCCCAAGTATAGATGCCTATGGCACTTTTGGACCATAATTTGAACCGTCCAAAAGCCTTCTAGGTACCACCGACCTCGTCAAATGTGACCAAAACCTTACCGTACTTCTCTATATAGCTGCAATCTCATGCCCTTTTGCCTTTCCTCGACCGATATGATGGCAAGGTGTAGCATTTGGTGCTTTAAACATCAAGAAACATTTTTGATTAAAATTAGTTGATGAAATAAACTATACAAATTTGTAATTGGGTTGTAACATACCCGACTGATAGTGTGACGGCATTCTATACTAGTCTAGTGGAGGTTTTGCTCCACTTACAGAGCCAACACATGCAGCAAATTGTCCAGACATATCCAATTGTTGTCAAATAAAAGGTTTAATATCATTATTATGTACTATAATAATTCTGTTTTACTAATATCCTAATTTAGTACTATAAAAACAAGGGCATCTATACATAATATTTATTCTTCATCAATGCTAATATCTTGAATGTTGCTACCATCATTAACATTGTCATCGTCTTTAGAGTTATCATCTTCATTTTTAACATACTTCTCTAAAGTTTCATCATCCTTTTCTTGCAAATCCAAATCTTTATCTTCTTTGGGAGACTTCTCTTTTAAGATTGGATCAACATCGGATGTGACAACATCTGATGATACATTAGGGAGATTCCACGTCAAGTGGTCAATCTAGTAGTTCCACAACTAATTCTCACATCCTCCAAATATGCTTCAGGGGATCCCATAAAAGCTGATCTCCAAAGTGTTCAACAATTTTCTAATTTGGACCGCTAAACAAATCATCTACATTAAAAAACTTGTTTAGCTTGAGATGCAAGTATGAATGGTTCATTCTTGTACCACGAGTCCTTAACAAAGATGCTTGTTCTACTTTTGTATTGTTGAACTTTCTTCTTTTCTGGACAAGTGCTGAACCATTTACACTTGAAAAAAATAATAGAATTGGCATTTATATACTACAATTTGTAAATCTCCTCGCAGACCTGGTAATATGTTTGATTATCTGGTCCACAAACATAGACATCAAAATTATGGGTAGTTCAATTGATATCCCGATTATGTGTTAGATACTTGACTCCATTCACCACACAACCAGGATAGCTTTTAATGGAGAAACTTCAATCAAAT
>CAMOHE010033699.1:0-42797 GCA_946598075.1 Artocarpus hirsutus | reverse complement strand
CCCTAGAAATCCCGCTATTCTCCTCAACAACCCCATTTATCTCCTCCTCCGCCTCCTTCGTCTCTGCCGCCGCAGAAGAACTACAATCGCCGACGAAACAGAGTTGAAGACGGCAGCAAAGTTATGTGCTTTTGTTTTTGTTTTCGCCTTTTAATTTGATTGTTAATATGGCTTTCTTCTAGGTTATATATTTTTGAGTTTCTAGGTTTAGAAAGTATTAAAAAACTGCCCAACTGCATAGGGAAAAGCGCACAAAGTTTGACGCTGCGCCGCTTTTTCTTCTTCTTTTTCTTTTTTTTTTTTTTTTGAAGGGTAAACACTAGGATATTTACTTTCATCCCATTTATATCGGATGCTGTATCTGTTTGTTCATCAACTTTGGCATTTCCTTCTAAAATGGATAAATTTCACGTTTTCATAAGAGACCCTCCAACTTCAATTTTAGCTTGTTTGCCACCATAACTTTCAAAACTCTTACAAATTTCTTTCTTACGTTAAGTTATAGATGGAAAATATCAGATATAGGCCTTGTAACAATGTATCCCCAAACTTTAAAGCTCTTGCAATTTTTTTCCTTTTGTTAAATTGTTGACTTTCTGCTATGATTTTCTCTCCCTCTTTTTGTGCATCGCCCCCTCTCCTTGGGTTTGGATGCCGATGCCAGCCTTGGGCTAGCTGTCTGGTCTCTAGCTCGTGAGAGTGTGCGTAGTTAGGGGAGTGGTCACCTTAGGGTTTTGCGGTGGCGGCGGGAGCTCACCATTGGGTTGTGGTCACAATGGTTAGCTAGGGTGAAAAATTAATCAAAGGGGGTTAGGACTCGACTAAACTAATAAGATAGGAGAAATAAAAAGATGTAAGGTTTAAAAGGGGAGGCATAACACATTCTTAAGGGGGGTGAAATACAATTTCAAGGGGGAGAAATACAATTTTAGGGGGACAAAACACCAAGTTTTATAAAATTTCGTATTCAAAATTGAAAGAAAACCAAAGTTCAAGGGACGGCCGCCCACCTTAGTCCATGAGTGGCTCCATCTCTAAGATGGCGTGGTCAAATTTAATGCAATGTGGTTGTAGGGTGAAGGTTGATCTTGGTTTTTTGGGAGGCGGTTGGTCATTTCCTTCGTCGGTGGTGGTGGTGGTTCTTGTGGGCTTTGGTGTCTGGTTTTGGTGACTCTTGGATGTGGTCGGGCTTCTCCATTAGAGCGGCCGTGGTTGGGGGAGTTCGGCTATTTGCAGCAATGTCCTCGTGGCAGTCTTCAACTAAGGTTCTAGTTGGTGGGGTTCAACCTCGTCACTCTTTTGGTATGGGCTATCAGCGTTATTGCTTTATTTGTTTGTGGTTTGTCTTGGTTTATTTTTTTTCCCAATAAAAAGTGTGGTGTTTTCCACGTCTATGGTGTTAATTTTTTTGTTTTTGTTTTGAGTTATTTTTTATGTAATAACGGAGGTAGTCTCCCCATCTTTTGGTCGTTTCTTGTGTGTCTCTCCCACAAGAGCTCTTGCTGTTTGGTATGTTTGCATTATAGTTGTGGCCTTCGTGTTACATTGTCGTGACCTATATTTACTCATATTTTTCCTTTGACTATTGACGGCCTATTTAAAGAGTGTAATATATACTTACTGTTTGTGTGTCGAGGCGCTTCCTGTATATTCAGGCATCACATGCACTTTCACCCTTTGGCTTGAGCATGATTCGTTTGTATAGATGGTCTTAAACTCTATTGCAGGTCATGCCTTATATTTTTGGGTCAGTTATGATTATATTTCACTTTGTTGGAATGAAATCTTACTTTAAAAAATGTTCGACAGAAAATGAGGTATTATGTTCCTTAGGGGTTTGAGCATCCATTTTATTCCTCAATTTTTTTTTTTTAATTTTTAAAGCAAAAACCATAAATTGAGGTTACATCTTGATTGAAAAAAGAAAAAAAATTATCTACGACGACTACGGTGTAAAGAAGTGGAAATTTTGGCACGAGTAAATGATCTTTGAAGGGGATCAAAATCTCTAATCACTAATCGTAATGCATGGGTGAATAGATGTAAATGGTTATTGGTAATTTTGAATTATAGGTCATTTGGTAAGTAGGCGTAAAACCATTTAAGGCAGTTTAAATCACAAAGGCCGTTTAAACTAGCATTTTGTAAAGGAATAACTGAAGCTAGTTTTATTTTAAACCAGCCAAAGCCTCCAAAATTCAAACTTTGCCCCTCTCAAAGTTCACATAATTTGAACCATTTTCTACTGTAAAAACCATTTTCATTCTTCTTTTTCTTTTATAAACCATAGTTTTTTAAATACCAGTTTTACATATGTTCAAAACCACCATTTAAACCATACAATTTAAAACTCACATTTCAAACCATAAAGTTCTAAACTACATTATTTCAAACCCACGTACCCAATAAACCCTAAATATTGGAAGCTTCCTACTTCTACTTTGCTATCCGTGGTTGATAAACCACCAAAGTTCCAAGGTCAATTTGAAAAATACCACTTCTATGGTATTGTTTTTGAATCTTACTACTTTTAAAAGAAAGTTTGAAACACACCACTTTCAAAAATTAAAAAAACATAATTCATTATCTTAGGTTAAGGTTAGATAAATAAGTATTAACTAAAGGTATTTTAGTTTTTTTAGTTAAGAAAAATAGTATAAATCAAATAAAAAAATAAATAGTAGAACACAATATATCACCTAAGTTACTGAAAGTTCTGCAGGTCAAGCAAACGATAAAGTTGAGGCATGGAAGAAAAATGACAACTCCTTCTGCGTTATTGCCTCTGCGTGACAGCACAAGCAGGAATCAACAGAGTAATTGTTTTCGCAATTAATTAACAGCACTAATAATTTGAATTACGTGTCATTTTTGTTTTAAAAACACTCATCATGAAAGTTCTTTTGCTAATCTTTTGTAGTCCAAACGTAAAGAATGTTACATTTTGAAAGCCCGACACGTTGTTATAAGGCCTATGGTTAAGGGGGATTTTTGCATTATATTTTCTGTCAACAATCTAATAAATGGAGAATTTTGCAAATTTCTTAAGCTGGGGAAAAGAAGCTAAAATTAAAGTTCGAGAGGCATTTTATGATAAAGCCCATAGTTCATGAGAAAAATGTGAAATTTGTCCAAAAAATAAGAATGGGTAATCGCTCTATCAATAATAATTAGAAGAAAAAAAAGGTGACTGAATTGGATTTTGAATGTCAATTAGCATAATAATCAAAGGCTAAAAAAAAGTTTATTGCCTAAAGTTTAGAAACATACAAAATTTCCAAATGGGATGACCGGTTACCAAACAAGACACTTTGTTTTTCTCATACACCAGCTGTCTATCTGAGATATGAAAAGAAAAGAGCCCATGAAGTTTTGCACAGTTTCTACGCCTTATTATTGTTACCTGCAAAAATCAATGAAATATCAGCCATAAACATGTTAATGGAGGAAATTGTCAAACATACATCACAATTCACATGCAGCATAAAATTATTTTAAAAACAAGTGGCACCCAAAGAAGAAAAGAGAGGCTCATAACAATTGCTAGGAAATGCCAAAGACATTTTTCCTTTGAGAATATTAACAACTAGATGGAATACTGATTAGTGTGATTCCCATACGCAAACAAGGAGGTTTTAGTGCAGATGGCAAGCTTACTTTTATTGAGGCAGATGAAAGAAAATTTTCAAGGAAACAAGGGCTGATAAAGAAGCCCTGTGCTTTCTGGAAATCCCAACATCAGATTAAGATTCTGCAAAGCTTGGCCTGAAGCTCCCTTGACAAGATTGTCAATCTGCACCAACAATTAAGAAATTAGTCACTGTGAAGCAATATATCAGAATCTGTTATACACGCATATAATACAAAAACCAGTACTGGGAACTTGAACATACAACAGAAACAATTATTGCTCGACCGGGAATCCGATCAGGAAAGACATTCATGACACAGTAATTGGATCCTCGAACATTATGAGTGTGAGGAACGGCTCCTTTCTCCAGTAAAATAACAAATTCTTCATCCTGCAACAAAATTTGAACATAAACCATTTTTTAATAAAAATAAAATAAAATAAAGAAAGCCAGCAAGAAGATATAGTCCTCGAGTACTATAGGCACGTGAATCTGTTTGTATGCTGAATTCCATTTGGTACCAGAATTCTTTCTATTTCACTCAATAACAAAGCACAAGAAAGAATCTACTAATTGCAACTTATCTGGACTCGTTTTCACAAAAATACGACGTAACTTGACAATCAAAATGTTCTTGATAAATTCTTTCAACAAAAAATGTTGTTGATAATCAAAGAAAACACACAAAGTTAAATAACAATGTGGCAGTGGCAGATCATCGGTAAGTGATTCAGACTATAGATTATTTTATAGGTCTAAGAAGAGAAAATATTGATAGGGGTAGAAGATAGATAATAATTAGTTTTTTAAGACCTAACCCCAAAATCCACCTTACTTGGATGAGAGGCTGCTGATCAGTGAAGTTTAAAGCAACAATATCCATTTCAATTTATTAATGAATTCAGAAGTACCCAACTAAGAGAACGAGTCTGAAATTGGTATACCTCATAAGCTCTCTTCAACTGTTGGTACAAGTCCTCGGCAGTTACCCCTGAAGCCATTTCCACATATATAGTTGATTGCATACCACGGCTCTAAGAGATTATAACAGGAAAATGAAACTAAATGTCAGCAAACAGAAAATTGGAGAATGTAGAATCACTAGACACATCTAAGGTGCAACATTTACCATCGGCATCAGATGAGGGGTAAAACTGACTGTTATCTTCGAATGTGCCGCATCTGTTAACCCCTGTTCGATTTCTGGAACTGATTTTAAAAGATAGACCAAAAGTTATTGGCTCTTGCAATGAGTAAAGAAACCAGCAATTGTTGCCTATAATTCATTGCAAAATCACAAGAAAACATTTCATCAAAGAAGCGACTTCTGCAGTTTTATGTCTTTTTGACTTGGAGATATGGACATCATTAAAAGATCAAATTTGGATGAATTTGATCCCATTTAGTGCAGTGAGTTAATCAAAACTAGTCATATGCCATGTCATCTCCACCATTGGTAGGAAATTTCTAGATCTAACCAGAAGATAAAATATGGGTAAAAAAAGACAATTTCTATTAACAATTAACAGTCATCTCTCACCTTGCCTCTTAAGTCTTAAGACTTAAATATGGACTAAGGAAGCATAGTAGCACAATCCATTTAGTACACAGACTTACCATGACGATGTCGAGTAACACCGTAAGAATAGATGCCTTCAGCTATTTCAGTGTACAAATTTGCTTCCTTGGCACCACGCCCTGCACAATGAACCAATTTTAAAAGAATATTGATTTGAGAGTGAACTATCATTAGAACGCAGAACACGGACTTGGCAACAGGAAATTAAGAAGGGTTATATGCTAACCTGCCCCACTAACACCTGACTTTGAGTCGATGATGATATTTCTATATTCTATGAGATTTGCCTGCACATGAAAAGACCATCAAGAAAAAGCTTAGAACAAAGAACCATACAAGTCACATTATATTAGTCTACATTATTACATCCCAATAGTTGGTTAACCAATCTAAAGCACAACTCTCATAATAAATTGAAACTTGCAATGAAGTCAAAAATACCAGATATGCACCTTTATCAATGGAACAAGGGGAAGTTGAATTGATGTTGGGTAGCATCCAGGATTGGCAACTAGCTGTGCGTTCTTTATTTCCTCTCGGAAAATCTCTGTCAAACCATATATGACTTCTTTCTGATTTTCGTAGGAAAAAAAAAAAAAAAAAAACCTTGTGTTAGCATGATAAATGCAGGTAATTAAACCATGAACTTTTACTGAGAAAGGTGCTAGATTCTATGACATATTTCCTACAGCAATGGAAGAATATATACCCATGAAACAAAATTAACCATGCCATAGCTGATCAAAATCCAAAACTAGCCTGCAATTCTTCTAAGAATAATGACTAATAAGGACTTAATATTACTGCTCAGGGTCAGGAAGTCCATTTTCACTTTGGAAAACAAAATTTTAAAGGTATTTGTAAAAAATAGTGTCAAAAAATGATGACATACGTAACAAAAATCATATAGGTTCAACAGGAAATTCAGACAAAATGGGCAATCGATAATAAGTTCTTTGAGAAACCTTTTCCCATGGGAAAAAAAAATCCTTTAGTGCTCAAAGTGCCTTTAAATTAAGTTGTGCTCTAAACAACTCCAGGGTTCAAATACTTTGCAAACACTGCAGGGACGGGTTAGGGGGAAGGTAAAAAAAATCAGTCATGTTTGAGAGACATACAAGCAGAAGAAAATAATTACCTCACCTGCAAATCTGGTGCTCTGTGTTCCTGACCATACCACTCTTCATATTCTGACGTATTCCGCAGCCGGAAGTCCTGTAGAATCATCAAATACAACTTTTGAATGAGTAAAATCTGAGTTCTCATATTTGTCACACAATCCATAAAAATAAATTAGTAGTGGAAAAGAAAAGAAAGAAAAAGAGAATAGAAAAGAAAGAAAGAAAAAGAAAAACACCAAAATTTAATGTGATGATAAAACATACAGCAGAAAGATCAACAATCTTTAAACTCTTTGGCAGGGCTTTTATGATTTCCTGCAAGTTCAAAATCCAAAAAATATTCAGTAAAATTTTTCATGGTTGTGAGTAACTAGGTTTATGAAGACAACTCAAGCAGGAGTCCTTAAATTGCTGATATAGCAAATTCATAGAAATCAAGGAAATATGTAAGAACCTGCGTTGTCCCATGTGGAAGACAACAGAAAACAGCATCGACACCAGAAAAATCGGCATCCTTTATAGCAACCAAGTTAGGTAGATCCTACAATCATTGAAGACCAAAAATATCAATTTGAGGCACTGACATGAAAAATATAAGATAATAAAGTTGGCTTATCAAGGAGTGCACAAGTCTTTGATGCAGTTTAAATTTATCTTATCATGCCTAAATCTATGTTTTGATGAAAAGATCATTTTTAATCTCTAAAGTCTTACTTGTGTGATTAGATGAGGAAACACTGATCCAATCGATTGGCCAGCTTTTCTATCAGCAGTCATCAAGGTAATGCCAAAGTGCGGATGGTTTGCTAGGAGCCGAACAATCTGAAAGACAATGATCATATAATAATATCTTTAGGCACTAAAGAAATACAAAGAAATTTAGAGATAAAAGTAAAAAAATAAATAAAACCTAAAAGAGATTTTTCTGGGAGTTTCTAGAAGAATATACCTCAGAACCAGTGTAGCCACTAGCTCCAAGAACACCAATGCGAACAGACTTTTCCGCTTTCTGGGCTTTGGCATTCACCGAACATTTAACAAACACCTTCCTTGCATTTCGATTCTTACCCTTGGCCTCCTTCATTTGGTCCAAAGCATTTGAATTCAAAGTCAATGAAAGAATCGAAATTCAAGTTTTTTTTTTTTTTTTTGGTAGTTGCATGCAAAATACTATTGGTGAAACCAAACCCAGAAGAAGAAACAAATAGAATTTTCTTTCAGAGAAACAGACCTTCCATAGGCAACCACAGTCAAAGCCAAACGAACTGAAGGCCGAAGAACTCATTTTTTTCCCTGTTAGACAATGCCACAGAGATTTTTCAAAACCAGGCAAATATATATATATATCTTAAGCTTTTGAAATCCGAAGAAATGATGATGTGGAAAAATCTTCATCTCAAAAAGGTTTGACGCTTGGAAAAAAAAGTTGAATTTCTTTACTTTATGTCTTACCTGTTGTCGATGGATGAATATCTCGGAAGCAGCGCCGACTCACTGCGAGGTAGGCACGGCGGCGCGGCGAGGTGGGCACAGCAGGGAAACGGCGGCGCTGCAGATGAAATTAAGGAACGGGAAAATAGGCGAGGGTAGGGTTTTATACTTTGGTTCTGCAACTTCTGTTCATCTTTCTGTTGTGTACTTGTGTTTTAGAGATTAAGGGAAAGCTGCACTGTTTGAACGCGGAGGGTTAAATTGTTTTCGTGTGGTAAGGTGTCTTTCATTACTTTGGAACTTTTTTTTTTTTTTTTTTGACCTACATATAAATAAAAGGGAAATTTTGATAAAAAGAGTTAAAGAAAATTTGAAATTTGACGAATGATCTCTTTTTTTTTTGCATTAAAAAAAGGTTTTTTTCTAAGCATCGAAACTGTCCCAGTTTTTTCAGAGAAAAGAGAAAAAGGACTGTATCGAAGAGAGGAACCCAACCATGATAAAAATAAAAAAAAAATGGAACTGTTTTGATGGTCAAAAAGCTAATTTTGTGATACCCAAAAACCGAAAAAAAAAAGAGGACATTTGCCCAAAAAATTTTTGGGTGGACTAGTTGTCCAACTGCCCCCTAAAATAAAAACATATTCTTAAAAAAAAAAAAGGGTTGATCCCTTCAAAAAAGAAAAAAAAAAGGGGAGGGGGCCAATTTTACATATGGCTCCTAAAGTTTACATTTAGCTTGTTTAGTCTTTAATATTTAAAGAAGTCTCATTTGATTTTTATTTTGTTTTAATTTTGATCCTTAACTAGTTATTTTGCACCTAAATTAAAAAGTTAGACTAGTCTACCCGAAAAAAAGAATGGAGAACAAATCACACATTTTAAAAAAAATTGAGACCTCCCAAGTAATTAACCATTTTTTAAAAAAGATAAAGTTGAATATTTAAAATCGGCATTTATATATGCACGTGTATATGTAGTAACTATGATGTCGAGAATTTTGATTATCCAACGCAGTATATATACATATATACATACATCATAATGCATAATTTATCACTTAAAATACGTGATTATCCAATACTTTGGGGTGTTTGGTAAGCATGGTTGGAACTAACTTTTTAGCCAATGAATAGTGTAAAACTCTTACATGCTACAGTAAAAAAAAAAGTTATTACAGTGTAAAGCTTTCACATTAATATCTTGTTGTTTGAAAAATATCAAAACGGTACCTTATAATTTTCAAAAATATCATTTTGGTACAATGAGTTTGTGCTTGTTGATGTGAAAATTTTCAACTTATCCTTTTATTAATAAACCCTAAATTATTTTGTTAAAACTATAAATGAAAATAAATACAAATGATACCAAAAAACAAAATAAATCCACATATATGCTTTTTTATGAGTTTTGTTTAATATTTTGTTTTGATTTTCTATTATAATTTGACAAAATTAAATTAGGGGTTTTACGTTAAAAAATACAAACTCAGGTATTGAAAAGATATTTTTGAAATTTACAGGGTATTGTTTTGATATTTTTTAAATAGTATGATACAATATGGTTTCCTTAAAGTACAGGGTACCGAATTCCAAAAACCTCTACTTTTTTACTACTACTATTGCATTGTACCACTTTTTTTTTCGTTTGATTCATACAATTTTTTTCTAGCTAAAAAGACCAAAATATCTTTAAATAACACATTTATCCCTAACTCTAATCTAAAATACTTAAGATAAATTATGTTTTCACATTCTTTAGAAATAATATGTTTCAAAATTTTTTTATAAAAGTAGAAAATTGAAAGACAATGTTACAGAAGTAAATTTATCAAATTGACCCAAAAAAATCTGCTAAATAATTTAAAAATAATACACTTTACATCTTTTTTTGCTCCTTATATTCTCTTTTTTTTTTCTTCTTTCCCCTTGACCACGTGCATTAAGAAAATTTGAAATCTATATATATTATAACTTATTAGATAGGCTAATTTATGACTTATTACATAAAGTATACTTTAGAAAAGGGAAATTTGTAATTGGATAATTAAAAGTCGCATTATTTTTATCTAGTTGTATGTTATTATTTGGAACCAACATTATTGTGCTTTATTGTAGAAAAATCGTTGAAAGCTGTTTTCATTTTTTATTTGGCACGCTTCTAAAAGCGTGTATTAAATATAATTTTATAAATGAAAGTAGAGATGACTACAGCTTTCAACCATTTTCTATTTCAAAGATTTACTGAACAAATGTTATTTGAGAAACGATTTTATTTTTGAACTTCAAAACACGTGCAGAAATATTTTAAAAGAAAATTTTCATATCATATGTTTTATTGAAATATGAGTTTGATCTCATCTATTTTTGAAAATTTCATGTCAATATCTTAACCTTTTAGAGATTTTTTTTTTAGTATTTCAAATCCTTTTTTTGATACACAAAAAAACAAAAATACCCTTGAGTAAGAAAACATCTTTTTATTTTGTATTTTCGTGTCACAAAATAAGGCTCTGAAGTATTAAAAAAAAGGTTTTCTAAAAAGTTGAATTACCAGCATAAAATTTTTCAAAACAAATAATACCAAATTCAAATTTTAATATAATACAGAGTACTAAAATAAAATTTTCCTGATTTAAAAAAACACTCGAAAACACTACCAACAAGGTAGATGCGAGATACTGTGGTAAAGAGTGATTTTTGGGATTCTGGCGTTCGGAAACCAAAAATTACGAGAAATTTTTATTATCTAAACACTTTTTTTTTTTTTCCAAGCTTTCTAACTTCCCATGATAGAAACGAGAAGATATTCGAACACACGTGTGAAAGCTCATTTTCGCAAGAAGTGCACGCCAACGGAAAATTGACTCAGAAGAGAAAACTATCCAAGGCATTCTTCACTCACAATTTGGTACTGCAAGAACAGAGTTTTGGCCAAATGCAAAGCATGATGCCAATCTCAAAAAAGGAAAGAATAAATGTCATATCACCAATTGTAAGAGAAAAAAGAAGCTAGCATTTACAACAACATATCAAACAGAAGTTATTACACAAATTGCACAATCATATCAACATGACACTATAACCATTAACCAACCAAAAAAAAAAAAAAGGCCTAATCCTTTTATATTGCTAACAATGCAAAGTCTTGCAACAAATTTCCGATTGAGTATCAATCAAATATATCTCTCCAACCTCGGGTATCTCAAGCCCTGCGACCGCAATCCAAAGTTTTTAGCACCTAATTTCATAGGAGCCAGCTTTGGTGATGTAGCGAACCCACTCAACCGTGTTGTATCCACTCTTCTCCCACACCTACAGCAAGCCATAAGTTGAATGCCACACTTTTCTTTCCAAACAATGACTACAATTTATTAATATTGTTCACCACTTACCTTGAGGAAACGGACGCGCAGACCAGAGGCTGTAAACATTGGAACCTGTATAAACGACATTCAAACTAGTCAATCATCTTCCTCAAGCAAGGAAATGAATGAGATTATCTAGACATCTATGCAAATATTTACAGTTAGTTCACAACTTTGCATCACTTGGCTCTAATTCTCACCATGGTTTACTAAATTGACTACAGGGGCTAATTCTTGATAGAGGAATTCAGGAACTATTCATGGATTTATCCCTAAAATAATAAGTAACTCACTAGATGAGCCATTTAAAACTTCCATGGCACTTCCTTCAACACCTTTTAGAGATTAGATTTCTCTCCTAACAGAAACTATTTAGCATATGAGCCCCCACACTCTTTCATGAAATATTATGTTCCTAGGACATAGTTGGTTCAATAAACAAGTAACGAGCAAGTGGGGAAGCCAAGTATCACAAATAGGACATAGGGACAATGAATTATGGATATTCGATAAAAGTTGGGGAGTTGTTTAGTAATATATAAACCTATCCGCTAATGACTTTTCCCCAGTTGGGATGAACATCAAACATCCCATTCTTATTCAATATCTCAAAAATCTTCCATCATGCAAAATCATGATACTTTTGCTGATATTGTGAGAGCAAGAGAGAGAGAGAGAGAGAGCGAGAGAGAGTATTTTCCATCCATTAGCATAAAGGCATATGAATTAATAACACTCAGGTACCTGAAACTCCATCTGAATTGGCGGCCTGGTCCATGACTTCTTTTCTGCCATTGTGGAAATTAGCTCAACCTCTGCACTCATTGTTGGCTCAGTTTGTCCGGGAAATTTCCTTATCCTAGAAAGTTCCAAGACCATACGTGAAGTGATAGCTAAGGATAACAAATAGTAGATGAAGAAAAGCAGCACAATAAATGGAATAAAAGCCACAACTAAATGGGTGGGTGGGTGAGAATATGTCCGCAAACATTATGCCTTTCTCATCTATTTAATGATGGCAGCTGCATATTATAGAATATAGAAGCAAACACTGCATGGGTGTTTAAGTTCTAATTTCCAAAACTTCTTCGGAGAAAAAAGTAAACATGAAGCCACAGGCAAGATAAAACACTCACTTCCAAACTAAGCAATCAATAGCAGCATTATATTTTGCTCGACCAGATGAAACTTGAAAACTCGTTTTAGCCGTTTGTTTCGGCACAGGGATTTTAATGACGACCCCAAGTGCAAACATTTTGGCACCAAAGACACTCTTCACCTGAAGATTACTATATATGAGTTAATATAAAAACGAGGAAAAAAAATACAAACATAATAAATGCAGAGTCACAAACCTTCACATTTACTTCCATGCGTGTTCTACCAAGTTCCTTAATAGTAGGCAGCACGCGGAAAGGAAGATTTACGCCCTCAGTGATACGATACCTATGGGCAAACAAAAATGGATCAGATTAAACAAAATAAACAAAAATTAAGCAGCATCAGGTGATATAGAAGTGCACATTAGAAGAATTTATGAGGTCCGTTGCAAGAAAACAATATCAGGTTGTGAGAAAGAAAAAGTAGAAACAACCATTATAAATCTTATCTACAAGACTCTAAAATTACATCAGGAAGAACGAAGAGAATGCAATCTAGACGAGGCCCATAGTGCAAAATGATGAGTTCCTCGAGCTAATTGGGGCACGTACTGATGAATAAAAGCTGGAGTAATATCTTTAGGAAGTTAAATAAAGGTCATATACACCCCTACAACTAGTAAAATGTCCTCATACCCACCCACTCCCTTGGAGGCAGGAACCTAAAGAGCTATGGCTCAATTATTCACAGATTTATTTTTTCTTTCCACATCATGAAATATCAAAGCCATATTATACTTATGTGGAGTAATGCAATAGTGACTTCCCATGCATACAAGCACTCTAAATGAGGACATCTCATTGTTAGATGCATTATCCTCGGGCATACATTTTAAAAGAATAGGGGAATACACTCCAAACATTGTGTAGAATCAGTGCAGAACGTATACCGTATAGACCAGTTTCAAAGGACATATATTTCCATGCAGATGTGAAATCAAATATAAGTTATCAAACACTATTACAATAAAGAATAGTAATGATCTTACTTCATCAATTCAAATTCCCCATCAGGTGGTACAAAACTAACAGTCTTCTCGGAATTAAACCTCGTCAAGTTTACACATTGATGGAAGGTAACATCGTCAAGCTCAATAGTTTTACCGCTGCAAAATACATCATTGTCAGAAAAGTGATGAAAGAAAATCGAACAGAAACAGACAACTCCACCTATAATAACACCAACAAAATTCATTTTCAGATGGAAATAAAAATCTAGAAACTGGTTTAAGGGAAAAGCTACATATGCATTGTGTTCCTTCTAGCTACTGATCTGAGGTAAGAAAAAAAAGAAAAGAAAACACACACACACACATACACAAGTAATATCAAAACGCTCGAGCAAATTTAGGAGATGCATAAGATATGAAGTTGGTGATAAGAGATGGGAGAAAAGAGGGGGAAAATGGACAAACAGAAGGGAGAATAAAATCGTAGGTCCAATTGGCTTGTGCGGTATATGTTGGAAAGTCACCTATATAACGAATTAATAATATTGGACAAGTAGCATACAAAATAGCAGTTCTACAAAGAGCTCCACAACGTCCTAGTCAATTAAGAAAGAATGGTCGGAGGGGACTTTTAAAATATGTAATCAGACAACCTCATGTCTTTTCAGGTAGTTATATTAAGAGAATTTTATTGACAATTATGCAAGAAAAAGAAGAAAAAAGAAAAAACAAGTTAAATCCTATATCAGCAAGTTATGGCATAATGCTAGAACGACAAATTGTTCAAGTTCTGACTTTACAGTGAAAACGACATCGTAACTTAATACAAAAGCAAGAAAGCTGGGGAAGAAAAAATTATATACATGAATAGCAAAACTGTAACGTGCAAGACAAGTCTCCAGAATAGCTACCTTTTGGTAGGACGTGATTTAAGTTCCGACTCCTTCTCAAGACCAATCTTATCATTTAAACCCAACTTCAGATCAGGCATTCCAGAGAGAAAGCACTTCATTAGGATCTTCCCAGTTACATCGCAGCGCAGAACACTACCTGTAATCACCAAATAGCTAATCAGACATTGCAAAATAGACGTCCTTCATGCTAAAAACCTTGAAAATTTATTACCCACCTTTTGAAGACATAAGAAGATTTACACTTTCCACAATATCCAAAAAGACCTGTAAGAAGTAAATGTTAAATTCTGGACAAATAAGCAGAGTCAATATAAGAGACAGGCAAGAAATTTTCAAATTCACCTCATTCTTTTTATAAACAAGGCCCTCTCTCCGCCAACCAACAGCACCCGTAACTTGTAGAGTTGCATTAGGGACAGGCTTATCTGTAGGCTATATATATTTGTCATGATTGAAAAAAAAAAAAAAAGATCAGACACTATTAATACAAACCGTACAGAAAAAATCAACCACAATCTTTCACAATAATATTATACTATCCAATACAGATTTTTTTTTCTTTTTTTCAAAACGATGACTAAGATAAAACAACAACAACATAAACATAAACATAAACATAAATACAATACGAATATGATCTAACCTTAGAAGAGAATGGAGACCGCACTCCTTCTTGTGTAATGTACAGCTTCAAAATTTCCGGAGAAAGATTTTGAGGGTAACCAAAATCCATAATTTCTGCGATAAAAAAGGAATATATTATTATCATTTAAGGACATTCTTCCAAGGTTTTTGAATTATCAGCTTATAATTTCATAGGCCATCCACATGCTTTTTTTTTCCCCCAAAAAGGTACATACCATCTAACAGCTCATAAATTAGAACAAAATTATTGCGAATTGCATCTTCATCAAAAGCACCACCGAAATAAGATTTGAATAATGCAACTGCCTGCAAACAGAAAGTACCAACATGATTTATTGAGAACATTAAAAAAAAAAAAATGTGTCCCACTAAGCATAAAACATAACACTTTTCCAACCTCAACAACAAACTTGAATGCACAAGCTACATTCGCATTGCTGCTGACAACAATCACAATGTAGACGTTGCTTATTCTCATGTAAAAGAAAGAGCATCCACCTATTTGCCGCACAGGGCAAGTACCAAGTTCTTTTGTTTGCATTATATGTGTCCGAAACGCGTCCACCATGTTTCCCCTGAAAAGAGTTCCAAGATCAATTATGCAGAGTGCCACACAAGTAAAGGGGGAAAAAACGAAGCTAACATGTGAAGTATGGTTACTAGAAGAGAAGACTAGGACATGACAAGTGACAGAATAATACTCTACTTCCAGCTTGCGCATATTTTATTGCAACAATAGTATTGAAATTCTGCACCAACTGTGGGAAGTGGAAACTGCCATTTTCTATTCATACTAACAGACAAATTATTATTCGATCATTGCCAATGTCATCAACCATTCCCCTAATAGAAACTTTGCAAGAGAGAGAATTGAAAGTTCCGCATCGTAAACTAAATTCACAAATAGTTTACACGGCACCACAAAACCATTTAGTTATGCACTTCGGCAGAGTTCGGCCTTAATTCAATTAGTATAGGATGATTGAAGGGAATCACGGGACAGAGGCCGATACTAGATTCAGTTCATACTGACCAACACAGTTAATTCTCCATGGAACATATAGGAAATTATCATGTACTAGGCTAGTTATCGATTGATAGGGGGAAAGAAAGAACATATAAATGAATTTACATTTTTAATCTTCAAATCCTCATCCTAAATTTTTAAGGAATAAGTTATCTATATGCTCGCCAATCTATGATAACCAAAAAAAAAAAAAAATCATTTTTCAACTAATTACACAGCACCTAAAAACATCAACTAAATACAAATACCACATCACTAACAATACAACTATGGATTTCCATTTCAAGAACCTTTTTTACCCATAAATAGCCAAATTGAGACGATCCATCACTCAAATTTAAGCACGATAAGACTAATCCAAGCCTAATTACTCGACAATAAGCACCGAACACAGAGATTAGAAGGAAAACAAAAGAAGTTTATCAATGTGTTATTACATTCGCCGCCATTAATATAGCACCGATGAACTCGAGAGGGGAGAGAGAGAGAGAGAGAGAGAGGATTACGCACCCGACGTCGTCGCGGTAGAGACGATTGATGAGAACATCGCCTCGGAGGTTCAAGAAGTAAATGGCGGAAGCGGCCAACGGCATCACGGATCCAGAGAGGAAAGGATCGGACGGTGGAGGTTTTGCGTTACAAGATCTAGGGATTCTGAATATAAATCGCCGCCGGAGATACAGGCGTATCAGTGTTCCTTCTGCTTTGGGGGAGCTTTTCCTCTTCGTTGAAACCTTCCTTCTTCAATGGCGGAAAAGGGAATGAATCGAGAGAATTTGGAAGTGAAAATGGAAGTTTGAGCTTCTATTTCTTTCTTTCTTTCTATCCCTCTTCTTTCTATGTCTCCCCCTCCGATCAATGAAAGTCGATGCATTTGCAGTCAGCGGGGAAAAATTGCTTCTTTTTAACACGTGTAGCTGCCTGGCACGTGTTGAAGCTTAACAATTAATTTGGATTAATTTCACCCTTTCTTAAGCTTAATTTTTTTTAATAAAAAAATGTCATTTTGATACTCTAGTTTGACTTTTTTTTTAAATGGTATTTCATTGCAAGTTGGAACCTTTATGTTTTTCAATCAGTTACCTTATGTTTGAAAAATTTCATCTATTTACCCAGTTATTCAAAAAATATATCCTTAAAGACGGCAGAATTAAAGTGCATCTCGAAATATCGAGTTGCACCATGAATAGTGTCTCGTTGTGTCTATTTAGATACGCTTGAAAGGGCAATAAAGGTTTTTTCAGTAGTCAAAAAACTTTCAAACGTTTTTTTCTCCAAATTTTTCAAAGCAGTATTTTTTTTGCTTGAAACTTATGTGTGACGTTTTTTTTTTTCTAAGATTTAATCTAATAGCATTTTTTTTCGTAGAAGTTTTCCATTTTTTCTTAGATTTTTTCTATTCGTTGTTTTTCCTCTAATTTTTTCTATTGGTTTTTGAATTAATCCCATAATTTGTCCCAAAATTTTATCTCCAATTATGTTAAGTCTTTAATTTCCAATGCATGCGAAGCTTAAATTTGCAAATGACAATCACCTAAAGTTGTGAACTTAAAAAGTCCTTAATTTCTAATCCTACAAATTGCTTTTTTTATGTATTTTGCTCTATTAAAAACCACGCTTTGAACGGAATGACTAGTTAGTTGTTCCATATTTTACCGTAGTCATTCCTTGTATTTTTTGGCCGTTTTACTTTTCTTGTTTTAACAAGCGCATTCGAAGCCTAAATTCGTAAATGATTGTCTCGTAAAAGTTATGAACTTAAAAGTACGGACTTTGATGCAAATAGTTTGTTAAGTAAAAGTATACCAAATATTACATAAATAAAAAAAATAAGTAAACATTAAATAGTCAACATTAAATAATGAAATTAACTTAGGACTTTTGGTGGACAATTTAATCACAATATGTAACAATTAGTCGCTAGAGAAAAAACGTGTGCTAGTTATTAATGAAACAAACCAATTGACAGAACCGTTGTTGGAGTGAATCTCCGAACATTACTCTTTTTCTACTTGTTTTGTTGCTTGTGATCCTTATTCCTTCTCCTTTAGAAGCGCAAGGGATATGCCTGGAGAAGATACTCTGATGCTCAAATAAGCCAAATAGTAACGGAGATATTTTTAGTACAAGGGAAAAGTAGAAAATGTAGAGAGCGAGATTGCAAAAGAGATAGAATGATCCATTTTCTTATGTTTCATGTCCTATTTATAGTTGATTAGCCTTAATTTTATAATTGTTAGGACAATCATAAGATATGAATGCATCACATTCCTATTTGCGCTTAAGGTTTCAGTTGATTTCTCTTTCTAGGGAAAGGGCCCAATAGGAATGTTTGTCATTCCTTATACTTGTCCATTTCTTTGGGATTTGTGCATTCTCACGTGTTTGTACTTGCTATATAAGTTATGAGAGGTGTGTCTTGTTATTAGTGGTTTCTTTGATACATGGACATGGGTACTTTGTGGATCAATTGATCTGTAGTTGCTCGATCTTGGTCGGTTCGATCTTTATCTCAATGTGTCTTTCCTTACATCGAAATAAAGATCGACCTCCTAATTCATGCTGTCGAAGTTCTTTGGCTTCGACCACGTCAATCATCATATTTTGAATTATTATTGTTGTCTATTGTGATGGTCGATTCGTCAAAACTAAGATGTTTGATGTGACATGTGTCGTCAAACCATTGTCTTAGTGGAAAATCCCCCAACATCTGTTAGTCTTCTATATTTTACAGAGGTTGTTCTTTATATTTTTTTTTGGTCATTCTACTTGTTTTGTTCTTGACAAATGCATTTGAAGCTTAAATTTGTAAATGACGATCTCATAAAAGCAATGGGCTTAAAAATAATGACTTTGACGCAAATAGTAAGTTCTAAAAAATCACTAAATATTATTACGGTATTTAGAAAGTATAGTTAGAACTAATTTTAGTTAAAAACATTATAGCATATGAGAGTTTTTCGTTGTTTAAAGATTAGAACCAATTGGTTTTGATCAACAGCCAAACACCATATATATAAACAAAAAAAGTGAATATGAAATAATCAATGTTAAACAACAAAATTAACTTTGCGACTTTAGGTGGACAATTTAATCACAATATGTAGCAATTAGTCGATAAAAAAATGCGCGTTAATTATTCAAAAAATTAATTAGTTGGCTGAACAACCACTCGGTTGTTCCTCGTCTTTTCTAGGTTTCTCCCTCCATTTTTTTCCACCAATCTCGATGCTTTTACACAATTTGTCTTGTTTGACATGTTTTTAATTTGGCACTTTTATGTTTGAAAAATCTCATCGAGATACCTAATTATTCGAAAGACATATCTCTAAAGATGACATAACTAAGGTGCAACCTGATGTTTTGGGTTGCCCCATGCACTTAAAGACAAGACACTGTTTCAGTGTCTTATCGTGTCCATTTAGGGCATTTTCCTTTCCTACCTGAAGAGAATAGGAAGAATTTCATTGGTATTGTTTCCAAAGTGGTTTTATTTTTAGTAAAAGTTATGTTGGCAATATTTTGAAAAAATGTTTGGTTGTAGAGGGAGGTGTGTTTTTGAAAACCGTGTTTATTTATATAATGCTAATTAATTATAGGGTGTTCGGTATGGTAGGTAGAATCGTTGGTTAAAACTTCAGCATATGAGAGCTTTACACTAGAGTGATTTTTTTATTGTTATTTTAACATGTGAGAGCTTTACATTGTTTATAACCGAGAAAGTAGTACCATTTTCTACCAAACACCCTATTAGTACTAACTAAAGCCGAAAAATGTTTTTTTTTTTTAAAATATTTTGGCCCTCTCCCTCTTCAACACCGATGATGGTGGACCGACAAAAACGATGTGAGACCAGAAGGTTATGATCGACGACGCTCTTGGGAAAGAAGTTGCCATTGACAGAGATTCGGTGGCAGCTTCTTTCTAGCAATATCGTTTAACTCTTTGTGAGACTAGCAAACATAAAAAAGCAAATAGAACTCAAAAAATTCATATAAGATATGAGATAAATAATGCTGAATCCACAAATCAGATAACGAAATCCAACTAGTCAATAGATTAAGCAACAGATATACATTGTATACTACTCAAAAAGCTTCAAACTAAAACCTAAATGTTGCATATTTTCTTCACAGAAAAAACAATATATAAAGATCTAAAAAGTGCAAACGATTTCAAGATTGAATTTCTGCATTCTGAAAATCAACAGTAAAGGAAAAGTTAAGAACTAAATACCAATGAAGTCCTGAAATCAGCACAAATACACGAACAAAATTCTCCAAAATGAATCAACAACAAGAGATTACACCAACACGAAAAATCAACACAAATACACGAACAAAATTCTCAAAAAACGAACCGAGAATGATGCAGAGCGATCGGAATCTCCAAAACTGATCCAAAACGTCCTTCGTCCTGAATTGGAATGCCTTCGTTAAAACGTTGTCCGGCACCGGCAGTGACGCACCGAAAGAGTGGTGGAAACTGTCTAGGCTGGCTATTGAAGGCGGAGATCACGGCGGCGAAGTCCTCGCCTTGTTCGTTTGGAAGTGAACTAGTGCTAAGCGAAAAGCAAAGATCAGGAGGGAATTTGTCTTAATTTGGGAAGCACACAAAATAAACTTAAACAGCGGGTGGGTAGTGCGTTTTTATATCAATCCAATCCGTGGTACCAAAAACAATGCGGATCGCTCTAAAAACTTAGGCCCAGCTTGGATGTTCGGCCTATATTCTTATGTTGGCAGGTCCCGGTCCAACCAAGTCAATGGGTAGAAGAAGCGCTGGCCCATATTTTAGCTCTACAGGCCTTTGACGTCAGCATTATCTCCACGCGTCATTCCCGGATTGGCCAATCTAATATTCCCTAGATCTCCGATGATCAGAAAAACCTACGCAGGCCCCACCCATTCCCCCTTCACAAACCCCCTGTCGCACGATCAATCACTCAAACGAAATCCGACAGTCACTAGGATATCTGTTCTGTTTCGCTCTCCGCTCAAAAAATCAGACAAAAAAACGAACGGTCAACAATGACACTCTCTCTCCAAACCAAAGAGAACACGAAGCGAAAGGAGAGAAGAAGCTATGAAGAAGACGAAAACCAGTCCGTCTCGTTCTCTCGAGAAAACCGATATTTCTCAATAATCCGATTTGTCTCACTGTAATTATCCTCTTCTTTTTCTCGGCCCGAGAAAATGGAGCTTCCATTGATGTCTTTGAATCCTTCGACGGCGTCGTTTTCTTCCGGTGGAGCAGGCGGGATGTGCTCGAGGCTCTGCGATTTTCCGGAGAGGAGGAGCAGGAGGCGGAGCATGGCGGACGGGGTTAGCGTTTGGTTGAGTCCGGTTAGGGCTTCGGCGGAGCAGAGGAGTGGCGAGGCGATGGAGAGGAGAGGAAGAGAGGGAGAGAGCAGAAGAGGATTCACGAGCTCTGCCATGGAGGTCACCACCTTGGATAGCTTCAAGGAGACCGAGTTTCCGGTTTGGGATAAGATCGGTGCTGTTGTTAGACTTAGTTATGGAATTGGTGAGCCTCTCTTTCTCCAATTTTGCTGATTAGAAGCGCATATATATATATATATATATATGTATGTATATATTGTTGAGTTTGTGCATGACTGAAAATTCAATTGCCTTTCGAGTATGCTAACAGGAAGATTGTAATTTGATGAAGAAAAAAAATCTTTCTTTTACAGTTTCGTCTATTCTTCTTTTTATTTTTGTTTTTTAATTTTGAAACAATTGTCTGGTTTTGGCATAGCGCAGTTGTGTATAAAGATTACTCCATTACTATTTCGTATTTGTGCCATGGTTACAGTAGAAGTTGCTTAGCCAAAGAGATTATACATATCTCGCTAGTATCATATATATGTGCGTGTGTGTGTGTGACTCATCCTTTTTCTAAATTTGCACAATCAGGAATATATGGTGCAATGGCTCTAGCGGGAAAATTAATTTGCTCATTCACTGGAATTGATTGTATGGGAGGTTTTCACCCTTCATTAGATGCCATTTTAGAAGGCCTCGGATACGCGGCTCCTCCGATTATGGCCCTTCTCTTTATACTAGATGTAAGTTGATCTATACACTCTTGAATTGTTTTTAGTTTTTTATTTTTCAATTTCGTATTTGGCCTGAAAGAATGATGTTTTAGATGCTTCTAGCGGTTGAGACCATCAAACCTGTGAAATTATAATATGTTGATGGGCTTTATGAGGCTTAACTACGGCTTTGGTAATTCAGTTAGGCTTTCTTAGGCTTGCTTCCAAGAGTTGGCAATAAACAATCTGAAATTTATCCTAGGACGAAGTTGTGAAGTTATCTCCTCATGCTCGTGCCATCAGAGATGTGGAGGACGAGGAGCTTCGGAGCTTTTTCTATGGAATGTCACCATGGCAGGTAAATGAGCTTGAATTCTCGTTAAAAATTTCAATAGTCTTGGAGAGAGCAAGAACCAATTGATGCAACTCGTAATTCAATCTTGTAGTTTATACTACTAGTTGCTGCAAGCTCAGTCGGAGAGGAGCTTTTCTACAGGGCTGCGGTTCAGGTATGCTATCATTGGAATATTCTAGTTTTGCGTTCCTACCCAAAAAAAGGTACAGCTCTATAAGCGTTATCTGCTTTGTTTTGGAAATGTAAGATCCATAGATTTATGCTAGGTTTTGGTCTTAAGTGGGGTAATCTGTTATATAATGTTTTCTAAAAGCTGTTAGAACAAAACTCTAACTTAAAGAAAAGTATAGAATGTTTGGAATACCTAGCACTTATCAAATTGGGATTCTCTTCATTGGCCTTGCTCGTATCCGTGCTCTTTCTACAAATTAGATGTTTCAGGCTTAAATTTTCCTCTGCTAGTGTGTATATTCATTAAGATTCCTTCACTGTATTTAACTGTTCTTTTATCTTTTGTAATGATGTAGGGAGCATTGGCTGAAATATTCCTAAGGGGCACCGATCTGTTGTCAGATGCTCGAGGAGTGGCATCTTTGGTAAATAGCTATTCTTTTACATTTTTTTTCCATCATCAGTATTCAGTAGTAATGAAAAAGTCAATGATAGTCTAATTTTCTTGTGGCAAATTGTAGACGGGGGTTCTTCCGCCATTTGTTCCATTTGCTCAGGCATTTGCAGCTGTTATAACAGCCGCTCTAACGGGTTCGCTATACTATGTGGCTGCATCTCCGAAAGGTAATTCACAGAGCAATTTCAACTAATTCTAATTCGGGACTGTTCATTTTTGGAAGTTTATTTACGAGTTGCTCATACTATTTAAAGACCCTGCTTACGTAGTTGCACCAGTTATACCATCCCGTGCTGGTCGTGACGATCTAAAGAAGCTCTTTGCAGGTTCCACCCTTACCCTTGCATAAGATTGTTTTTTTCACCATCCTTCTTCTAACGTTTGAATAAGCCTGTTCGAGTTATTCCATGTTCACGGCATTGACACAATCTACTTGACTAGCTATTGTTTGTTTGTTTTGCATTAGTCACTTGATCTTGTTCTTGTGGCAATTAAGTGAAGGTCGTTACTGTGGAAACAGCCATGCTTGAGATTTAAGTGCCTTATTTATGCATTCTGTTGGTTTGGTTTTCTATTTGGGCACCTCATAACGGCCTCCATGGTCTTGCTTGGCGAGATTTATGTTTTCTGTTTTCTGATTTTTTTTCCTTCCTGTTTCTAGATACTAAAAGTCAGCAATTCAAGCAAAAATGAATGATAAATTAATAACAAATCCTGCTGATTCCTTGCTTGCTAATATTTGGTAAACTTTAACAATTTCTTGTAAACAAAACTTGAATTATCATAATCTATTATGATACGACCAAGCAATGTTTATATAATCAATTATGATATTGTTCATTATAATCAATGTTTATATAATCAATTATAAACATTGCTTGGTTATTTAGTACAATATTTATATAATCAATTATGATATGGTTCATTATTTTGTTTGCTTTAAGGAATAAAAGAATCTATTTCAATAATTAATCACATTTTCACATTTTTTGTACCGTAATTGGATTCCGGTGAACATTCTGCAGCCTGGTATAAGAGGAGGCAAATGAAGAAGATTTATTCTCCGCTACTTGAAGGACTTCTGGCACTCTATCTTGGTTTTGAGTGGATCCAGGTAAACTTAGCTCGGAACAACTTTTTTTTAATATTTATTTTTTATTTTTTAATTTTTACCCGTCATTTTTTCAAGATATTAAAATGGACATATTGGTCTCAAGTTTTCTCCATGAAAATTTGACAGACGGATAACATTCTTGCACCCATAATCACACACGGCATATACACTGCTGTCATATTGGGACATGGCCTTTGGAAGATACACGATCATCGGCGACGACTACGCCAAAGAATCCAACAACTTAAATCAGAAGGAAAAAATCAAACAAATCAAGATGTTCGAAATTGGGAATTGTAAATTATGTAGCAGAGTAAATTATTTAAATCAGGGACAACTTTACAATATAGGGGAAATATGGCATAATCATAATGTCAAGAAACAAGGTATACTAACATAAGTCTTAGAATTTAAGCGCTTATGAAGTGTCAATGCAATTGCAGATTTTGAGCTTCTGTATATCCACAACTTTTGTCCATACAAATTCCAGTTTACTTGTCCCACAAACAAGGATTCATAACTCAGATAGTTCCATCATTAATTCCCCCCAACGAAATGTTTCTTCTTGTGCTAACCGAAATTTAAAAAAAAATTAATAATTGTGCATATTCTTGCCATGACCTAACAGTAAATCCACGCACTCTTTCCCCACTTTAGTTTAAAAAATAATACTGATGAGCAAAAAGAAGTCTAAATAACAACTCCCAATAGTTATGATAATAGTTGTGCATGCTAGTTTGAAAGAGAAAAAAAAAAAAAAAAATCTTAATTGCCCCACCATGGGCATGCCAAACTTATGTTCTCCCGAAACAAAACTCAACAGAGCCTAAAATCTGAATTCCAATTAATTAACTTGGAACCAAAAAATCTATAAAGGACTACGAGTTTAGCCATCCAAGCAATTGTAACATCAAGTATGCACACCAGTAAAAATCGTAACGTGTAACTTAAATTTGCCCAGTTCACAATACATCCACTTTGATAAGCCGAGTATTTAGTGTCATTTGGCCTTGTGGATCGAAAAAGTGCCAATTATTTCCATAACCTGCTAGCATTATTATCATATGGTTTGGATTCTCAATCTTCTAGCTGAGTGATTATGCTGACAAATACATGGTAGCCTTGGCACATATCGGAAAAGAGGCAATACTCGTTCTTGGCATGGTATGTTTTCATTAAACCTGCATATGCACACAAGTGGAAACGAATCAGGAGTCTAAGGTCAATTAGGAGTCTAAGATCAACTATAACTACATCAGCAGTATCAAGGAGGATAATTGAATTGAAAATCAATTTATTTTGCAGCTACTTGATTACAAGCCAACCCAAACTTTCCACCATTTTACCCAACTGCCAACAAATGAGTCGCTCATAGATTACTGGTATAACAACCAGAATGATATAATGGACTTGTTTGGAAGGAGGGAAAGTGGACAGGGGGATAGGTGTCGAGCGATTTTAAGACTTGTAGTTGTTTGCTGGAGGGATTGCAGAGAATGAATTAGGTGAGGAATTCATAATCCTCCACAAGACTCCAAATTTCTAATTTTGGTCCTGCCAAAGTTGAAAGGATTTAAGGAGGGAATCATACCAAACACGATAAGAAAAAGTTCCTTCCCTTTCCTCTCCATTTTCCTCACAAGCTCTTTCCTTATAAACATATTTTCTTTCAGCCTTAAGAATTTGAGCTTCTCCTTTATACTAAGATACTGATTTCAGACTTACAACTTGACAACTCCACTCTTTGGTCCATGGAAGGCGTAAGAAAAGGAAAACACCCAAGGAAAATGGGCAGTGATCTTGTTTTAACTACACCTCTTCTATGGTTACTTTTGATTGTTGGACAACAAATTGAAAATATAGTGACAAGAGAACGACATCACTGGATTAGATGGACTTGTATAGCTTCGCTGTTGATATTAAGCAAAAACAAACCAAAAAATAAAAATAAAATGAAAAAAAAATACTTGTTTTATGCTAAAATCTTGAGTTGCACTCGTATAATAAGATAAGGAAAAAAAAAAGGGAAAATATCAAACCATAGCCAGCAGTTTGAACATCAAAACCTTCCTCCTGCCAAAAAATAATCACATGAAATAAATAAAAGAAAAATTACTCCAAAAAGAAAAAGACGACGCCATATAAATAGTAAAGATAGCTAACCTGTAGTTCTCGGATCAATGGCAGACTTCCAGTAATGGAGTAAGGCTTTACATGGCCAACTACCTCTTCAGTTGCTTTACACAACACGTGAAAGCCACGAGAATTTAGATTACAAGCAACTCCAGACATTGCCTCATCAAAACTTATTGTTAGGCTGAAAAATCACAAGTACCATATACATAAGCACAATATTTAGTTCAGCAAACCAATTTCTAAATGAGAATAAAGCCAGAGTTTTAAGATAGCAAAAGCTCCGAAAATTAGAAGGAAGAGAGATCGCAAACCTTCCCCTCAGGTTTTCCTCCGGTAGGACATACTTCGAAACTGGACCCCTTGACTCTAGCTTTCCAACGTTTTCATTAATGTCATCCACATATTCTTGTAGCTTTCCCATTACATCCTTAACACTGAAACAGAATTGACAGAGTGAAAATTATAAAGGAGCCCAGACAATATTTTCAATCAACTTTTTTACTAATGGAAGTTTGTTAAACAGAAAACCAGGTTCATTTACTTGTAGAAGGGAGTTAGCCTGCAAAAGACATGAAAAAAGCGTAAGATGCCAGAAAAAAGGAAAACAAAGTTGATGCGTGAAAAATAAGTTACTACGAGGACTATAAACCTGACATCCCCAGAAATTGTGCACTCAGCTGGAATTTGATTGATTCCACCTCCAGGATCTGCAACAGAAAAAGACCATCAGAAAGTGCACGTATCTCCCTTTGCCCAAAAACTCTCAATATAAGGGTAACTTACAACTCCATTGAGTTGGCTTCATGGTTGAAGGTGTTGCAAATCCATAGACCTGCTCTTGTGGATGGGGAGGAAAATCCCGGTAGAACCGTGTCTGGATCTCTTTGAGTGCGTCCATGGCTAATTCCAAAGGATTTATAGCCTGCAGATGATCGGCGAGTGCCTTTAGAAATATACATAGAAACTGGACAAACAATTGTTCTCAAGACGGGATCTCCTCAGCTAAGTTATGTTCAAAACCAGTTCTTATTCTTATAAATCTTCAATATTAAAAAACCAATCAAATAATGACTATCATCTTATACAACTAAACTATATGGACAAGTACCACGTGCAACAAGAAAAAAGACCATGCCTACTTTGGCTAAATCTCTCTCTCTTGCACACGCACAATTGTAAATTTGTGACAACAATTAGTCATGATGAGATGGTAATAGAAGCTGCAACTCTAGCAGTCAAGAGCTCAAGGTCGATGCTGGCCGAAGAAATCAGTGCGAGTATCTATGAAGCCATGGACACAAGCTAGAGTTCAAACAGCATAGTTAGAGAAGTATCACCCATTTTCATTCCCACAGGCTAGTAAAGTGCCTGTCTTGACCACGGCTATGTGCATTTGCTGTTGGTAGCATTTGTGTCCCTTATGGATACTTGTATTCTTAACTCGTTGATTTAGTCTAGGGAGGTTTAACAGGCAAACAAGTATAACAAAGAACTGTTTCCCTTTGCGGTCAGTTTCAAAGTCCCCATGTTATACTACATTGTTTTATAACCATGGTTGTAACATATATTTTGTTATCGCTGAACGATCATGCACCTCTCACTACCTCAATTATATCTGTTTGGTCTTCTTGTAATGATAATATTACCAATTTTTTTCATTTACAGAAAACCTCATGATTTCTCTTCTTCCTCTTTCTTTACAACAAAAATAAGTATTAAAGAAAACAAATCCTCATGAATTAAGCAAAGTCTTACTGGCCCTATAACATTCCACACAGAAGCATGGCAACTTCGTTCTACTGCTTTTCTTGAATAGAAAATTCTAGTCAGAATGCTTTCTCGACAAATCCCCGTTCTTCCCACATTCTTTTTTATTCCAACAAGCAAAAGAAAGGCAGGTCTTTCGGCGTAACCAATCTTTCTTTTTAACTATTGTTCAAAATCCCGGGGGAAAAAACCAGAAAGAAGACAACCAGTGTAAGAACTTGTACACTTGTATAGAAAACATGTACGTACCGATTCACATAACTAGGAAATGAATACCAAATACTTGCTGAAATGTCACTAGAAAATAGCGGCATACCTTGTGTGCTAAACCACTGTGAAAAAGCTTCCCAGTCACATGAAGCTTCCAAGGTATCATGCCACCAGTACCAATGCAAGGTTGCTTATCTGCTGTATCAATCCAAAACCTGCATTATCAAACCATTAGTAGTGACAACGGGTTTAAAAAAATATAACTTTCCCGTTGGGTCTTAAAAGAAACAATCATTACTTACAAAGGACCATATTTTAGCTTATTGAGGAGTCCATCTTTCACCAGAGCATCCACACCAACCCCTGAAATGGCAGAATTCTCCTCATTTGCTATAAAAACTGCGACTACAGTTGACTTCAATTTTGGCTTTGTTTCTCCTAGCTTCTTCATGAGCTCAGTTACGAGTGCAACATGTCCTAAGCAATCGGTAGTTCCACGCCCGCGAAGTTCATCCCCACAGATGCTCAATGAGAAAGGGTCAAATTCCTGCAAATTATATTATCATACATATTAAATTTGACCATCATAATATCCCAACAACAGGTAAACTAGATTGCTGCTCAATAGTAAAATTTGAGAAAGGAGAAGGAAGGCCAACAACTCCAATGTACAGCAATCACAAAAAACTTGGATTGTATTTAGAAATAATCTGAAATGCGGAACCTTTTGAATAAATAACTGTCTAACCACTGACTAAGCATTTGAGATAAAGACATAGATAAGCCATTAAGCGCCAACCGTTAGAAAGGAGTGAACTTTTGCCATGATTCAGGTTGAAGGTGCAAAAGAACAGAAAAATGTTTCCAATTATGCATGCGAAGAAAGAGATAATAACAGAAACCTTCCCTGCCTTTTATTGACATGATGTGGTTTACCATATGTTTTCAGAAATGCTGTACTTATCTTGTACGTTTTAGAAATCGTGCTAAAACCTTATGGGAGGGGAAGTTCCGGGAAGGTTTTTAACATGATTTCTAAAAAGAAAATTTTAACACGACTTATAAAACATAGGGAATACTTTTAACATGATTTGTGAAACATTATCATAATTTTGTAAAACATAGAGAACACGTGTAGTATTCCATAAAACATAGGGAATATGATTCCCTATGTTTTAACACAAATTGTAAAGCTTCCATAAATGGCACAATTTGTACAACATAGAGAACAATAGCAGTATTCCTGAAAACATAGGTGGTTTTAAAGCTAATTCTGATCCAACACAGCAAAAAATAAAAAAATCTACAGATAGAAATAATACAAAAGTACAGATTTTTGAGAAATCACAATCACATATGGACTATTATATGATTAGTTTAAAGCGTTGAGCCATAGTGTGACAAACGTCAAGTGTGCTGCTTGTCCATCCAGAATCAAACGACAACACGTAGTGCCAAACGACAAAGAAGAAGCAATTCAGCAAAAAACTAAACCAATACGGCCCTGATGAAGACGATAAACATGCTTAAGGAAAAACGAAGCTATTAAATCCACACCATATCATCAAAATCTACACAATTCTTAAACCAAGAAAAGGAATGTCAAGAACCCAAAAACACAAATTAACAACCAATCAACCCTTTAAGGTTTCGAGAGGCCAATTGAAACGAATCCCACAAAAAATTTTGCATAAACTAACAAGAAGGATAAGAATGAAAAAAAAAAAAAAAAAACAGACCCAGTCATTGGGATTGGCAGTGACGACGTCCATGTGAGATCCGACGAACGACAAGACCTTGCCGGGGTGGGTCCCGGGGTATTCGACGATGAGGTTTCCTCTGCCGGGGAAGTAGGTGACGTGGTTGACGACGAGGGGTCCGCCGCCGGTGGTGGTGCTGTAAGGGAGGAGGGCATCGAGTACGTGCTTGACTACGCGATCCTCCTGTGGGATCAGCTCTGGTGGGTTGTTCTGGACGTACTTGGACTCGCCGATCAGCTTGGAGAGGAGTGGGACGAAGGAATCTCTGTCCAGGTCGCCAAGCGTTTCTTTTACGAGGGAAGAGGCTGCCATGGCTGTATATTTTGATTCCTTGAAATTCGTCTGTCGAGAGAGAGTTCAGGGGACCAAGGAGAGGGTGAGGATTTTATAAGAGGTTTGGAGTGTCGTATACGCCGTTGTGGGGCTTTTTGAGAAATGAGTTGTTTAAAAAAATTTCAGGTGTTAAAAAATTAGTTTTTTGAATATCAAGATAGTTTTAGTTTTTTTTTTTCATCTTGGTTAGGTCCCTCTCTTCGATTTAGTTATTTTTCTCTTTTTTTTTAAAAAAAAAATTGAGACAGTTTCGATACTCAAAAAAGCTTTTTTTTATGTAAAAAAAAAGAGGTCATTTACTTAATTTCAAATTTTTTTAAACCTTTTTTCAAAATATCCCATTGTTGTTAAAGGTTTTGTTTCTAAGCAACGAATAAAAAAGGGGATTTTCTCATTTAAAAAAAATTACATGTTAATGTCGTATTTTTATGAAGCATACGTCATACTATAATATGTGAGAATTTTCTACTTTATTTGATTCAAACTAACCAATATTCTAAACATCTTAAGCATTTATGAAAATGTCAATTTGAGCCATCATAAATAAATCGATCTAAAATGTGCCTTTTCGGCTCAATGCTCGACTTAAGGCCGACCACGTACAAATTTGGTTTATGTTAGGCCTATTCAAGCTCCAAGGCAGATTGGATCAAGAGCTTAGGCCTACGTGAGGACTCAACCTAATTTGGTTATTTTTTTTAAAAAAGAAATATATATATATTTTAAGACTCAACCTAATAGTAGTTTTTTAAAATTTAAATTTCTTTTTCTGTAACATTAAGTTAATTAGGTTACTATATTTTCTCATTATATCCCGATGTTAAGCTACGTGATTTTTAGGTGGAGGATCGCTGGCTAGAACTACTTGATGTTGTCGCATGTTGGGCAAAAGCTTAGATGACCACTTAGAATATTTTGTTAGAGTCAAGGTTTTGTTAGTTGAATTCAACGATAAAAAATGGTAGTTATAGATATTAGAGAGTTTGAATATTTAGAGAGAATGAAGGCTAAGAATTTCTACAAAATAGAAGAGTGTTTGAGGCGTGCATGAATACATTTTTTAAAGGTTTTCTTTGCCTTTACTTTTCAGTTATCTTAAGATACAACAAACTCTTAAACATAATATCTAGTAATAATATTGTATTCCAAAACAAGATATAAAATTTATAAAATTCTAGAGATTTAATAATAGACAGAGATGTTATTTTATAAACGGACACAACCTTTTTAACCCATACAATCTTTCCTTAAATATGCCTCTTCATTTGTAAAGATATCTCTTCATATATTGACACAAATATTATAACGGATGTAGATATACAGGTTTGTATGAAAACATACAACCAACAAAGCACCAATTTGAAATAACACAAAAAACACATTGTTTCATTTTGGACCTACTTGGGTGGGCGCCATGGTGCTAAGTGCACTAGAACAAATTTCATGTGAAATTCAACAAGTGCTACGGCACTGCCCATTGATGCTCAGCGTTGGATTGTGGCGCATGGGCTCTCTGCTCCATTAAGTGCAGTTTCATACTTTCAGCGCCGCAACCTCAATTTTGAGTGTCACGTTGATCCGAGTTGTGACAAAACACATTAAAAATGAGACTTTTCACTCATACCAATATGATCTTTCATTTTAAACATACTAGAGAAACATATTACAATCTCTCTAATAATCTCCCACCAGATTGTAATATTTTTAGAGATTTAACAATGATAAACTCATACATACAAGAAGGTATCTTCAATTTTAACATTCAATTAGTGAATATACTTCAAAATTTTTACGAGACAATAGTGTGCATTGCATTAAACTTTGTCTCTTAAGAAAATTTGGAAATTACATCACATATGAGATGTCCCAGATTTCAAATTATGTTTCAATCGTTTAGCATTGTTTTGGTCTTGTGCTCAATCTTGGATTTATGAACATTTACAAGACTGAACTGCTGCATTGTTTGAAACAACAACATTTCTTATGTCCATTTAGGTGAAGTTTCAAATCATGTCTCTTGTTATTATAAGACTTGAACTTCATTAAGAGTACATATCAACCTCAACAATGTAGCTATTTTGCACTGAACATCCTAAAAGGGACAAATAAATTCTCGGTGCTAACCGATCACATAATGAAGACTTATTCTTACCCATTTAACTCTAGAATAGCAGTACAACTATTATATAATTGGGTTATCATCTTTGGTGACTCTTATACAAAAGATTCCAGTCTCATTCCACTAGATGTGCCCTTGACTAAATCTCTAGAAAGAACTTTTGTCAAGGAATCCTCTAGGTTCTTATTCGTCCTAATGTAAACAACATTAATAACATTGTCAGTTATTAGTTATTTCATATATTCATGTCTCAAGCTAATATGTCTAAACTTACCATTATAAACTTTATTATAAGCTCTAGATAAAGTAGCTTCACTATCGCATTACAAAGAAATAAATGGCATTGGTTGTGGCTGTAACTCAATATAAAACAATAAATTTCTTAGCCATTCTGCTTCTTTGCCTACAGCCGTAAGTGCTATAAACTCACTTTCCATTGTTGAGTGAGTTATGCATGTTAGTTTCTTAGAAGCCCAGAACATGACTTGTCCTGTAATTGTGAAAATCCAATTGAATGTGGATTTATTATCACTTGCATTGGTTCGACAAGCATCTATACTCTTCTAGTACTGCAAGATAATCATTGTAAAATAAACCCAAATTGATAGTCCTTTTAAGATAACCAAGTATCCTTCCAATTACATTCTAATGTTTAACACTTGGGGTTACTCAAAAATTTTGACATTTTGTACATTGCAAAAGCAATGTCTGGCCTTGTACAATGCATAGCATATATCAAGGTACTAATCGCACTAGCATATTCAAGCCGTGCTACTGCTCGGCCATCATTTTCTAGTAATTATGATGGGGTATTCGCTTCTTTAAATTTCAAATGATTGAATTTAAAAAGACACTTTCTCAATATTAAGAGATTGACACGACAAGTAACCCCTACTATACTTCTTCACTTTCACACTTAAGATAGTATCTATATCACCACGATTTTTCATATTAAACTGTGAAGTTAGATACTTTTTTATATCATTCATTGCTTGTATGTTTGTCTCAAAGATAAGCAAGTCATTAACATATAAATATATAATCACTCTAAAATCATCAATAAATCTAGAATATATACATTTATTCGTATTATTATGGATAAAACCACGAGACAATATAACCAAATAAAATTTGTCATGCCATTGTTTTCATGTTTGCTTTAATCCATAAAATGACTTGACTAACTTGCAAACCTGATTTCCATTTTCAAGCAACACAAACCCCTTTGGGTTGTTGCATATAGATTTCATCAAGATTACTATTTAAAAAAGTTGTCTTTATATCCATTGGTGTACATGCAAATTGTATATTGAAGCAATTGCAAATAGCACTTTAATAGATGTCAACCTAGTTACTGGAGTATAAGTATCAAAATAATCTATACTATGCTTTTGTTTAGCTACTAATCTAGCCTTGAATATTTGTACAGACCCATCGATGTACTCTCTTCTAAACCCCAATTGTTGCTTTTTGAATTTGATTTTGGAGGAAGATCAACAAAAATCCAAGTTCTATTTGACATTATTGATTCCATTTCATCATTTACAACCTTTCTCCAAAAGGAGGCAACTCTAGATGACGTGGCCTCACTAAATGTCTTTGGATCTTTTTCAACATGTAGCAACAATGGTACTGTGTTAAATATATTATTTCTATCTCATTCAATAAAGAAGGACAAAGTTTAAGATAAAATAAAATCTAGTACTAAACTCTTTTCTTTTCTTTTTTTTCACGTTGACTTCTTCTCAGTTCGAAAGATGTTATAAACTCTTTCCTTTTATTAGTAGAGGTATTAGGAGTCTAGTCACATGGTTGATCAACATTAGACTCTACTTTAATGGTAGAATCAAGACTAAATTTATTTTCAATAAATTCATCTCTTGATTCCACAATTACATTAGAATCTAGATTCAACATTCTATAAGCCTTGGAATTTTCAACATACTCCACAAAAACACATTTAATTCCTCTTGCACCTAGCTTTGATGATTTAGGGTTATGCAGTCCATAGAAGGCTAAATAGCCCCACACTTTTAAATATATCAAGTTTGGTTTCCTTTGTTTTCATATTTCATATCAAGAAACATGTGTTTTCATAGATGTAATTCTATTTTGAATATGACATGCAGTAAATAGAGCTTATCCCCTATAAATTATTAGGCAATCCAGTATTAAGAAGCATACAGTAAATCATATTGGTAAAAATCCTATTATTTCTTTCAGCCAAACTATTTTGTTAAAGAGCAAAAGGTCCTGACTTTTAGTGAATAATACCATACTCTTCGCAAAAGGTATCAAACTCATTTGAAAAATATCAATCACCTCTATCACTTCAAATCATTTTGTCTTTTTATCTTTTTGGTTCTCAATTTTAGCCTTGAAAACTTTAAACTTATCAAAGGCTTCATTGTTTATTCTAATCAAGTATACATATGTGTATCTAGAACAATTGTTAATAAAAGTGATAAAGTATCTACTTTCTCATCTTGTTAAAATTCCTTTATACTCACGAATAACAATATGAATTAAATCCAATATTTGAATATTACATTCAGTTTTAGGAAAGGGTTTTTTAGTTATTTTTGCTTGAATTTAAATCTCAAACTTGTCATGTTTTATATCTTTGCAATTAATCAAACCATGTTTAAATATATACTTCAAAGACCTAAAATTTAAATGTGTTAAGCGTGCAAGCGAAACATCAAAAGAATCAACCACATAAGCAGAACTCATGTTATTAATAGCAACTTTGTATATACTATTACAAGAATACCCTTTTCCTACAAACAACCTATTTTTAGATACAATATAAGTATTGCCTTCAAGTATAATTTTAAGTATTTTTTTACACTTGAGACTTATAGATACAAGATTCTTTCTAATATTAGGAACATGAAATACATTATTCAAAGTAACTTTCTTCCCATAAGTGAAGTTAATCTCCACCGCACCTTTCTTGGCAACCATCGCTACGTCATGGTTCCCTATTAGAACCGTTTGTCCTTCTTTCTCCAGTGCATATGACAAGAACAACTTCTTATCATTGCCAATATGAATGATGGCACCATAGTCAAGCCACCAATTAGAGGACTTTGTTGTAGCCATGTTGGTTTCAAAATAATGTCATTTTTCAAGGCACATTTTTTTTTAGATTTCTCTTCAATGACATTGGCTTTATTAGAGTTAACTTTTACCTTCTTCTTCTTGTACCTACACTCATTTTGACGATGGCCATTCTTTTACAAAAGAAGACTACCGGAAAATTCCTTTGGGACATTACCGAACCTTTTAAACTTCTTGTTGTTGTTGACTTTGAAGTTCTTTGAAAACTCACTAGCCTCGATGACATTAACTTTAGAAGAATCCATAATTTTTCCCTTGTGATCATGAGACTTGGCCTCTTCCTTGATCCTTTAAGTGTTTTTGAAGTTCCTCCAAAGTTGTGTCATCTTTTTAATAAAGAAGTTTTTTCTGTAACCATTCTAACTTTAGGGTAATTTAACAATAATCAAAACAATTTAGAAATCTCGACCTTCAACTCACGAAGCTTAGTGACAAGAACTTGTAATTCATGAATTTGATTTAAAACAGACTATGTATCAACCATAGTAAATTCTGAAAATTTTAGAATTAGGAGTTTGTTCGTACCTTCCTTCTTGGTTTTGTTTTTGTATTTGAAAGTGTTCTATATCTCCGTCGAAGACTACATGTTGTGGTAGAGATCATAGAGACAATAGAGAGAATGTGTCATCGGTACATGACTTAATTATCTTCTTTTTTCTTTCTAGCGGCTTTTACTTCATCAAAATCATCCTCCTTTAGTTCCAGGAATGGCTTCATGTTCGGATCAACTACATAAGTAATCTTAAAGATGGTGAGAAGAAAGAACAATGTCCCCTTCCAATGAGTGAAATTCGTGTCATTAAAATGATTGAGTTACACATTTGGATTGAAGAAGGATGCCATATTCTTCTCAACCTCTATTGCGGTAACTTAAAACATTTAAGATTGTTTGAGAGTTCGAGTGTTTAAAAAGAATAGAGGCTAAGATTATGTTTGGCATTAGTTGGTTCTAACTAACTTTTTAGTTAGGAACAGTGTAAAGCTCTCATATGCTATAGTAAAATCAAAAAAGCTACTACAGTGTAAAGCTCTTACATTTTACAGTGTTTACAGTTTTAACCAATGGTTCTAACGACTATAGCAAACACCCTATAAGAATTTCTAGAAAATAAAAAAAAATGTTTGAGTTATGTATATACACTTTCATTAAAGGTTAATTTTATTTGCCCTCATTTCTCAAAGTTTGGTAACAAGTTTTGTAGCAAATTACCTTTAAGATATAATAAACACTTAAACACAGTATTTAGTAATAATGTTGTGCTCCAGAACAAGATATGAAATCTGTGAAATTATAGAGATTTAATATTGGACAACGGTACCATTTTCATGAATGAACATAACTGGTTCAATCCTTATAACTTTTACATAAAGGTATCTCTTCATTTGTAAAAGTATCTCTTCGTATATTATTATGCGGCGCCGAGTACACTGGAACAAAATCTGTGTGAAATTCAAGGTGCCGTAGCACTAGCACCTGGGCAACAGCGCCGCAACCTCAATTTTGAGCACAGTGCTTTGAGCTATGTTTTCCCACTAATTATGTGATCTTTGATCTCAAATATATTAGAAAGATAGATTACAATCTCTCTAATAATAGAATCATTGTAACACATTTGTTTTAAGAGCACTACAAATATTAAGTATCATAACTAATAGAAGGTGAACTACACTTGTGAGCTCTATATCACAAAACTTACTGTCTATTAATTGGGCGCTCAACACCACCAGTACACGTACGACTAATCTTGGTATTAAATACTTAGCATATCCGAAGGGACAATATTAACCCTATTCCTCACAAGGTTGGGCCTTACTTCTTTAAGGGACTCGAGATGTACAAGAGTGCTCATATTGTAATTAGCTAGCTGGTGGTGAGTATGGTAACGTATTAGCTATATTCTTTGTGTTCAACATTTCTTCGTGCCACTACTATTAAATATCAATTAAAAAGCCATACTAGCGAACAAAATATTAGTGAAAAGTTAAGATATTTGTAAATAGGTTTTTTTTTTTTCGTGAGAACTGAAAAAAATACTTACCAATAGGTATCTCTTTTATAACCGTTAAAAGTGCCAAAAAAAAAAAAAAAAAAAGAAAGTTTCAAACCATTTCCTGCGGAAGATGTCACTTGCCACCAGATCGGTAACAAAGGCAAAGTCGGTCTCGGGAGCATTTAATTTGTAAACAAAATAAAAGCGTCACTATTGGAATGGTCAATTTTTTTCCTTTTTTTTCTTTTTTGGGAATTTGAAGATTGGAGAAGAAAGCCTCTTCCATGGTGGCCTTGCAGGATCAAAGACCAATTCAGGATTAAGAGAAAAACGCAATGATTACTGATTGGTGGCTGGGAAATCGAGCCCATGCACTGACCACGACTAAACCTCTAAACCCACCTTTCCAGCACGCATTGCCCTTAAACTAACTGTCCGAATCTTGGTCGATATATTTACTCAGTTTGTCAGTTGTGACAAGGGAATTAAAAAAAGAATATTAGGCCAGGTCTTTTTTTTTTTTTTTGAGATTTTTAAAATATAAGTTGAAAATTAAATTGTGGGTAGGTATTTTTTTTAACCGTGTTATGTATTTTTTTTTATTTTAATATAATCTGGTTTTATCCAAGGGTAAGAAATATATATTGTTACAATGAGATCTAATCATAAAAGGATTTTTTTTTCCCCGAATAGGAGTTAATTAGGGTTGTGCTGAGAATGGGGCTTGGCGGGTGACGGACCGGTTGAAGACAACCAAAATCTTAAAATTCCAACCCAAAACTGTGTAACAATGTAGGCAGGACAGTGATTGGCAGATTGAGAGTTTTATTATTACTTTTTTTGCTTCCTTTTATTACTGCTGCTGCGGCTTGTAAAGCCCTTGAATTTTAAAGTAAAGTTAGTTATGTTAGGTTTAATTATTAAGTGTGTCAGTGTAAATTTTGTTGTTAATTTTATTCATTTGAGGATTTCATTACAGTAGTTAAATTTAAAAATTTGATTTTTAGTTTTAAAATACTAAATGATAGTTTTATACCACATTTTTTCTATATTTATGAAAATGCCCTTCGGCCTTTCTTTTTCTTTTCCCTTTTCCTTTTCTTTTACTTTTCCACGCTCTTTCCCTCTCTCTTTCTTCCTCTCATGCTCAGCCCACTCTCTCCCTTCCTTTCTCTCAAAAATTTTGATTTCAAGCTCCATTCTCAAGGATTTGAGCAAGGATTAAAGTTCAAATTATCAAGTTTTTATCCAAAAATACCATTGAAGGTTAGTTTTTCTTTTTTCTTAAAATTTCAAAGTTTTATTTTCAATTTTTTAAATTTTCGTTGATTGTTGAATACGAACTTCATTGAGCATAGATAATGTTTAATCTAAGCTTATAGGACTTGTTTTATCATGAATCTAAGCTTTATTTGAACAAAAATTGGTTTAATCAAGTTTTTATATTTTTCTTAGATTTTCAAATCTATTGTAAAATTGAGTTTAAATTTAGAGAAAATAGTTCAAAGTTGTTCTATTATGATTTTCTATACTTTCTATATGATTTTTATGCTTTGGGATTGAGAAAACAGGTTTTAAATTTGAATTTTGAGCTTGGGGAGGTTGAGACTTGAAGTCTTGGGTCCCCAAGTTTTACCAGTTCGGCAGGCTGAACTTGAACTTCAGTAGGCCGGATTCATGAGTTCAACAGGCCGGATTTATACAACTGGCAGGCTAAAACTAAAAAAGTTCGACCGACCGAACTTGGTTTTCTGGCAAGCCGAACTACACAGTTCGGCCCGCCGAACCAGGGTGACTGGCAGGCCTACCAGGCATAGTAAAATTTTATTATTTTTCACCCGTTTTCATTGTTTTGAACCCCGAAAGAGATTCTAAACTTCCAATATGATTTTGGGTTATGATTATTTTGAGTCAAAAGGCACACTGATAATTAAACTGACATAATGATATTTGTTGAAAGTAATTTCTGATTTTAAATGCAGTTTTTAAGGTTTTAAACGTATATGGAGCATACGTTAGATTTCATTTGGAGCTTATAATATTGGATTTTAAATGAGGTAGGATATTTTCATCCCTTCCTTAGGTAGCCCTTTTTAAATTGTTTTGGCTGAAGTTTATTTCTTAAATGTTTCCTTTTAAGAAAGATTTATGTCTTTGATTTGAAGAATTGTATTTTGATATTCTTTTCGATTTCCAAAAGCCGTATGGTGATCTTTTATCAAATTTCTTATAAGTAAGTATTTATTTATGTTTGCCAAGATCTTTAGATTTGTTTTTGCCAAGATTTTTAGATTTGTTTGTGAATGATATTTTTATTTACGATTATTGTTTTTAAATAAATTATTTTTAACTAATTATCCTACTGAGCCTTCCGCTCACGTTTTTCTGTTTTTTTTTAATATCCCTTTTCCAGGTTTAAAGAGGGAGGAAGGTTCCAGGATCGAAACCTAGCTCTTGGTATTGAAATGGTATTTTCTTGAAACTGTGGTATGACACGTGTACTGTACGAATAGTCCTGATATCGTCGTTTTTATCAAATACATATTCTGATATATTCTGTAAATAATGATTTACAGTGATTTTATTATTATTATTATAATCCGTATTTTATAATGCTGTTTTTGTCTTTGTGAGATCCACCACTTGCTTAATTTCAAATACAATTTACAATGATTTTCAATGATTTCTTATCATTAATATTATGATTTACTAATTACTTACCTATCCACTTTCGTGTAAACGATCACGTGACGGGGAATGAGAATAAGATTTCAGCCCCACCTTCGTGGCATTTACCTGATGGTAACCGTCGATGATATTATTTATTTTTTATGATGTTTATTTCAAATGAGAAATCTACTTAATTTATTTATTTTTTATATATCTTTATTTACTTTTTTTTCCTATTTACTTTAATTTTTATCCTCTTTACTTAAAACTATTGACCGCCTCCTGGGCGTCACACGGCTGCTGTTGCTTCTCTAATTATTATTATTGTTATTGTTGTTGTTATTATTTCAGCACTGTAGTATATAATCTACTTTGAATGTTTATTATAACAAAAGGTCATCTTTTGAAAGGTGTAAAATAAGGTCCCCTTTATTGGAAGCCAGCCAAAATAATAAAAATACATATCATTGCACAACATTCGCTGCTGTGATGGTGACAAAAATGCTCCTCTTGCAAGAAAGCTCGTGATAGCTTGCGATTTTCTGGCGTTTAACGTCGGGTGAACAAAACATTTGACAACTCGACGAATCTAATTAACTTATCTACTCAATCTGAGATAATTCGAACTCAACAAGTAATTCAACCCAATCCAACCCGACGTTTTATTGGGTGGGTTCGGGTTGGGATTTCCTAACCCATCATAATCCGAACTCACCTAATCTATTTATATATAAAAAATATTTGTATTATATATTTATGATTTTAATATACATATTACACATACAAAAAGCTAAAAAAATACTTTTTGCCATGTATTATTTTTAGCATTCATGTATTATTTTGGTTCTTCTTACTTTTTAATTTTTTCTTACTAAATACTCTTATTTGCAAATACATTTTGACATGTGTGTATTATTTGTTTTATATTTGCATTAATAAATAGAAGCTTATTATGTGCTATATCATGTGATGGATTTTGCGTTAAAAATGTAAATAGATGTTTGAGTGGAGACTGGAGATACTCAAAATGCTTGGAATTGGAGATTGATAGTTATAACTATATTGGTTGATTTTTCTTCATATTTTTATCGGATTGGTTTCTATTTTGGTTTATTTGTTAGTTTATGACTTATGTACTTGATTTAAATTTGTGTTACATAGCCTTTTATTTTATGTTGATTTTAACCTACTTAGACAATTTTGAACTTTTATAAGACCACTATCTTATAAATTTTAGCCTTTTGATTCATTTTGGGTTAAATTGTTAGTTTTGATTTTTTTTAAATCTTATATATTACTCAACTTGGCTAATTCACCCAACCCATTCATACTTTAATTAGGTGGGTTAGTTTTGAACTTTAAATTGATTAGGTGGGTTGAATTTAAAATTAATCCATTCAAATTTTAATTGAGTGGGTTGAGATTTAAAAAAAAAACCCACATAATCCACCCGACGTTGACCACTGCTATTTTACGGTGGTTTGCCGCAGTTCAAGCCTAGCGTCTCTAGTTGTAGCATATTTTCCGCTAAGGTTGGGAGTTTGGGCGGCAGAAGAAGGAAATTGAGGGGTTTTTTTTTAGTCATAATTTGTGATTAAGTTTGAAGTTGGTTTTTAGGATGATTGGGGCTTTCATTTTAGGTATAAAATTATCGCAAACAAATAAAATATTATGTGCTATCTATTCAATTAATATTATACTTTATTTATTAAATACATTATTTGTCGATTTTTTTAATCAAATGTGTGCTTAATAAATATTTTTTTTTTTTGTTGAGAATGGAAAAATACATTATTTGTGACTTATTAAGCTATCATTTACTTAATAAATGCACGTCTAACCGATTTGTTTACTTCTTTAATGATGCATTATTTATTTAATGAATGCACTATATTGAGCAATTTATTTACATAGTAAATTCATCATTTATAATTTTATTAACGCAGTGAATACTTTTTTTGCCTATATAATTTTATCATTTACCAATTTATTTACTTAGTAAATCAAATATTTATCTACTAACACATTATTTCACTAAATGTTAGTAATTTTTATTTACCTAATATTTATTTAATTTATTTCTAAAAAAATGCCTTTAGGTTTTTTATTTAGTTAACGTATTATTTATTGCTTTCAAAGAAGATGAACTGTTTACATTGAATTAAAAATAACAAAAAAAAAAACATAATTTTTCTAATTGAACTCTAGATCCAATTTTGACAACCCTTACTTCCTTCCTGTTACCATTAGAGTCAACGATAACATGAAAAAAAAAGGACAAATAAAACATGGGATGAGGATGAACATTGTAAGACGAAAACAGAAATTACGACGAGGGTTTTACTCGCGAGGATAAGGGCATGAGAGATACAAAGAAAGCATGGGGTAATAGGTTATTTTGAGATTTCTAAAAAAAATTGGTATTTATTTGACTGTTAACTTAGGCTGTTTGACAGGGTGATTAGAACTGTTTTTACTATAGCATGTAAAAATTTTACACTGTAACGACTTTTTTTTTTGTTATTGTAACATGTGAGAGCTTTATATTGTTTATAACTAAAAAAGTGGTCCGAATTAGTTCTCCTAAAATCCAACTTTATCTCCCCTATTGGCCCTTTTTCTTTTTCTCGCTTTTGATAGCCAAAAATCAATTCACTTACACTAACATTAAAAATTGAAAAAAAAAAAAGATCATACTCCATCTATAGTCCATGATTCATCTAGT